>NBZA01001546.1:18327-36555 GCA_003054995.1 Aleochara bilineata
TAAATGTTAATTGGATTAAAGTTATATGCATATGATAGAGTGTTAAGTTTAAATTAAGATGAAAAACAGAGGAACATCTTGCTTTTATTCTGCGTTATTCGAGAAGAATGATTTCATGATGTGCAACAGAGCAGTGCTCGAACGCGCACGGTAGCCTCGAACGTTCCTGAATTATGCACGAGTTGCGAAAGTTTCACTGCGGAAGTTGAGGGTCTTCCGCATTTAGCTTCCAATTTCACGCGCTGAAAGAATTGAGCAGCAAGCATGTGAGACGTTCGCGCTTCAAAGCATCTGTTACCTGCGTTTATGAAAATTTAATAAAATCCTTGTACGCATAGCACTGGTGGAAACATAAAACACCCAAAAAGCGTTTATCCCTTACTACATTGTGTTAAAAAGCTACTGTTCATCTATTTTTAAACGACTGCATTATATCACAACGAAATATAAAAATCATTTATTTATACTTCATCGAAAAATGTACATATTTTGTTAGAGTAGTTTGAAGAAATATGATTTTGAAGCATAATTTACACATATCTTCAGAAATCCGTATGATAAGTATTCATAATGTATACAATTTGAGATCAGATATAATATAGGCACCTAACAAATTCTTAAAAAAATGTGTACATTGTGCAATCAACAACAACACATTTTGATAAGAAATGCAGGAACAGTTCTTAGTGCGTGCATATTTACGTGTGAGTAAATATCACCCAGTGTTAGGTAGCATCCGTCGCTGAGGATGAGTTTCCTTCTCAAGTTAGATTTGGTTAACAAATGGTACTTCCTGAGTACATACTCAAGATTCTGCATTAGTTGACAGCATAAAATATGCTCTCAATGTAGTTATATAAATATATATGTAGGTATATGTAGGTATATATACCTATACATATACATATGTGTCGGAGCGTAAAGCATAAACAACGTGATATCGTTGGAATGCGGCTCTGGCCGATGCGTGAGGGTGCGTTTGTTTATTTCTCACACGGGTGAGACTAAACAAGTCGCTAAAGAGCGTAGAATGCTCAAGTGTCTACGATAGGCCTTGGACGGAATCCGGAGAGCTGCTGCGGGATGAAAATGGTATTCTTGGGAGATTCTTATCCGGTGCGTCGATCCGAGCAGTTGCTCCCAGGATCGTCACAGCATTTTATACCCGTCAATCCACTCGGTTAATCCTCTCAAGTCGCAGTTTTGAAATATTCGCAAAACCGCAAAAAAAGTGGCGAAATGGTAAATATTTCAATTGAAAGTTGTAGATATTATCGAATTAGAATGTTTTTTAAATTCACCATCAGTTTGTGGCTAAATTATCCAACCAATTTAAAATTGGTTGCGGATTCATATGTGAAATTTTATTGGCTATGAAACGATGAACAATTCAATTACATATATCAATTTAACAATAGTGCTTGTGACATTAGAGGAGCCACGGTGGGCTGGTAATACCGGTATTGAAAATAGCATTTCCAAGGAGCTGTTGCTCTTTGCACCACGTATCCTTGAATGCTGCGCATCTCTTCTTGACGGTCGCACACAGAATATGTATTAAAATAAATATAAACTGTCAATTTTGTACACGTTTCTACTGTTTAATACTTATAATAATAGGTATAGCTATTAGGTTGGAGCTCAAAATCACAAGAAAACTAAAGAGATTTTGGAGAACAGGAAATATGCCTATTATGAAGAAAGAAGAAGTGTTTTTGTGTGTACATATTTTAATTTTAAATCATTTAGCACAAGTACCTACTACGTTATAAGTAGGTATATTTCAAGTACAAAGAAAAGCAAAACGTTCTTTGTATAATAACCTATTTATAAGCATACAATTTTAAATATTTAAGGAGTAAAATCCAAAATATAAAATAAAACTTGGTTTATTTTACAACGTGCATAAGTATAACAACGTTTCCTATTCTACTCGTGTTTTTGGATAATCTATTATCCTGTAGGGAAAAGTATGAATGCACAGTTAACAGCGTAGCGTAGCAGCAACAAGACCAGAATGCAACTCTAATTTTGAATAATGTTTAATTTTTTGATTATACCTATTATATACCTACTCTTCTGTGACTATAGTGACCAAAAATTGAATTTTAAAAACGTATTTGAACTACTATAGTAAGAATTCAAAAAAAAAGAAAAGCAACAAAATTGTTAACTCAACCAACCAACATTAACCAAAACGTAGGTATATAGGTATTTGTATATAAATTGTGTAAAGTGTGTGCCAAATAGTTTAAGTAATCTAAATTCAATATAGATATACCTACATATAAAAGCAAAATATCTTTGTATATTTATATCATTCGGACGGTTAAAGCACCCATGTTTATTTCCCAAAGAAAATAGGTTATCTAAGGGTGCGATAGCGCAAAACACCAATGACATAAATAAGAAAACCCAAAGGCCGAAGGCAATGTAAAGATTTTATCTGGATTATAAAATCTCGGTAAATTACACTCGAAATAGTTGATAATACTATCATTCTGCAATAGTATTACAGTACAAATACATTTTGAAAAAATTTTATATAAGATTTACATTATTTTTTGCTCTTTTATGGTAATTTGGTTAAAAACACACATCCTTACGCTTTGTCTAGTGACACATCATCAATATCTACAGCACACCTACGCAAAACAATACAAAACCACGAGTAACTTTTTCGTTCCGAATAAACCACATATTTCTCAAACTCGACGCTGCTGAAATATGGCAAACTTGTGCATTAGGTTCACATCCTTATACATGATCATATTTTATCCGCCTGTGGCGATGGCAATGTTTCGGCATTGTCTGATATCTATCTTCTTGTCAGTCAAATCGCGTATTCTACAAGCAAGTAGTATTTTTTCAGAAAAAAATACAAAATATGATTTGGTAGTCGGTGTCAGCCGTGGTTGATGTCACAAGAAACCAGTCAATGATAGCGTAAACCGTAAAAGATGTAATTGCAAATTGGAGCGCAAAACTACACATTTTGTAACTGCAATACAACATTATACGAAATATGTACAATGAAATATGTACATTCATCTGGTCCTCTAGCCAGGCAACAATGCCATATGTATACCGGAAAAGCAATTGGTTACAAGAGGTCCGCACATAAAAGCCAGGAAGTCTCAGTTTCATATCACGATTACAAATGTTGCAATTTGTCAGTGTACCCTTAACCGCTCTCGATATAATAAGAATGTGTTTTTCTTAGAAAATGGGATAAAACAATCTGTTTGTTTGCAAAACAGTTTACTTGTCTCAAATAAATAAACTTTGGTTCATTATTCATCAGGAAAATTGTTAAATAGCTTAAATCTGGAAAGGTTTTGCTATACATTTACAAATGTTAACTTAATTGTTAGTTTAAAGGTACTTAACTTGTTTGAGAGACGTTGTCTTAAATGCTATAAATTAGAATACTGTTTTTTAAATAGCAATACAAGTATAGTTACATCCGTATACCACGCTTTACTTATGTACGTAGAAACAAAACTAGAAACTATTAACAAGTTTTAAGAAACTAAATCAAAATCTTAAGATTTTATTATGTTACTTTAAGAATGTTCATATTATTAATATTATTCACATATTATTCACATATTCCTAGTTTAGAAGATGTAATTTCTACTCAATTTGTAGGCTACGCATGCATGTTGCATTGCCAACTGCTAACCAAAGTAATTACCCTATAAGTGAAGATTTATTGCATTTTACACTAATGAATTGTATCGCGCTGGTTTCTGCTTAATGCTCAATTAATTAGTATTCTCTGAAGAGTACAAAGCCAAAAACATTTTTCTTCTGACTTATTAGGCAATTAGACTATTGCCATTAAAATATTCAGCTTGAATAGGCAAATTAATTAAAGCCCTTGAAAGAATCCATCATTCAGATTCTGCGTCGTTCCAGAATTTTATAAAACAATCTAAATCGTCGTTATCACTCTGAGGATCATGTGACACTTTTTATGGAACAGCGCTGGCTGCCAAACACAAATAATAAAAAAACATAGGTAAGTACCTAAAATATGTTATTTTATTGTGTTGGCAAAACAACCGGGTATTAATAAAAAACACAGCATTAGTATAAAGTATGATCTTCAGCGCTTTTAACTGCAGAATTCGTTTATTATCAAGAGATTTTTCCATTTAATTGAAAAAATCTACATACTTGAATGTAGGTAGGTATATAACATTTAATGTCTAGTTGTGTAAGGTTTATTTTCTAGAGTAAGTACTACCTAATACTTTCTTATTTCGGTTATTTACTGCCCGGCAACTACCCGGTAACCACTCTTACTCACGCACAGATCGACCCTCGCAGGGTTACTATTGAGCTAGTTGCTTAATTTTTTGATACCAATGAAATAGTTTAATCCTCAGATAGTAGAAACAAATACCATTACAATAACACTACTAGTTTCAAAGTTATAAAGCTGTGGCACAAACCCTAGTTATTTGTCCCTGTTTGCCTCGCACCAAAGAGTTTCCAATCCTTTCCACACCACCATAGAAATTTTCTACTTTTGCTACAGCTGATTGTGGCTGTGCGGCATCATGGTAGTCACCCGCTGCACACTCAATCCATCTGGGAATTTTTGCATTGAAATTAAAGTAAAAATGTACTTCGTATTGCCGATACTACATAACAGGATAATAATTTTTATGATTCAGATGTTTTAATGATATAGGTATCTGCTAAGAGTTGAAATAATTACAGTGACGCAGAAGAAATGTGAAAAACGTAGTACAAGTAACAAATCTAAGCTCGGTCAATATGTTACTGTTGGATTAATTTTTAATATTTACTTTTAAAAACCTATTTTTCTTCGGAGTCGATTTTTTTGCTAAATGACGATGTTTGTCTAATAATGTAGCCGCATCCGATCAAGTTTCATTTTGCATATTAAGTTTGAATTTGTTAGGTTTAAGTTTTCTCTAACCTCAAATTAATTAAACTGAAAAGGAATTCTCGTAAAATCACTGTCAAAATAATTTTAAAAATTTAGTTAATAAAATTGAATTGAAAATAATCTATAAAATGTTTTAGAAATACAAATGAGTATAAAATTATACAATTGAGTACTTTCAGAGTAAAGAATTTGAAAAGAGTACGGTTTGCAAAAAAAAAGTATATACAAAACTCAGTAAATGAGTATAAGTATGAAGAAAACCCTGACGATATTTTATTCTCATAAAATAAAGTTTTGAATAACACTCTATATAGAATAAAAACTTTGGCTGCATTGTTAAAGTATTCTGTAAAGTTCACTAACAATCTAACTTAAGAATGTAAGAATCTACTGTACCTCAGGCGGGTGATTACGCATGCAAGTCATGTGTTATAGTAGGTATATTACGACAAGAAAACTACAAAATCACAAGTTTGTATATTGAACAACTTTTTTACACGTATTTTAGAAAAACAATGCAACATTAAAATTTTTAATTAACTTGAAAGTGAAACAACACTTTTTCTAAAGTTTGCAGTGCCAAATAATAAATTCCAATAATTTAGCCCGACTTTTGTCAGTGATTACGACATAAAGCTTTTTTGCTTGACCTTTGAGTCTATGGGATTCAACACATATTTCTTGCTAGCTAACAAAAACCTGACCGTTTCGAGCACCAGCTATCTGTCCTATAATAAAGATTTGAACTTGCATGCAAAATACAACCGACTGCATCAAAATCTATAATTTTGTTTCTATCACTATATAGTTGTAATCCTTTGAAGCTTTAGATTAAGTTAAATTGCGATTCTAACACAAAAACGCGCAACCAACAGAATATATCGCGTGCGGAAGTCCAATCTTTTCAGAATCACAACATTAATCTTGATCGTTTCGATACCGACCACGCGTTGCACATTGACTGATAGAGAATTCATTAGCCACTTTCTTCAAAACAACATTAAGTAAGTCATTAATGTAAGTCATTAATTTGATCACGCCTTAAAGAATTAACTTTATCAATTAATAAAAACCAAAAATCAACAATAATTTTTGAGTAATTGCAGGGCTGTTTTTACTTATAAATTACCTAACTAAATTCTAACTTACCCCAAAGCAAAAATAAAAAAAATTGGTCAAAAGTATAGCAATGTTCAGTATGTAGCGTATGTCCTTACTATATAACAAGAAAAGTCAATCATTTGAGGCTAAAATCAAGCAATACTGCTTCGTTATAAAACCTGCATCCCGTATAACATGGTCTGCTAAGAATCGAGAAAAGAATACTGTGAACATTATATGGTCCAAGAATTAAAGACGTTACGCTCGAATGAAGAAATCTACGAACATCTAGCAAATTTAGAAGCGGTAGCTAGAAAATGCCGGCTACGTGTCTACAATATAACCATCTACAGAGAATGAGCAGAGAATCGAGACAGAATAAACAAATTTACGATAAATTAGCCAGCTACCGATCACCAAACGCCTACATCGCTCAAATAAAAGAAGACCTGATAGAATTCGGTTTCAATAAAAGCAAATACCGAGACCGTATAGAATACAGAAATAAAGTAATGCGACACAAAATAAAATCTTGCAAAAAGAAAAGAAATTCAGGGAACTGGACCGAGGAGAAAAGAAAAGCAGCATCAGGGAGTATGAAGACATATTGGAGAACGATAAAATGTAGGTAACAGTGGTATCACTGGTCCCTAAGCCAAAATAAAAAACAATTTAAGAAAATAAAAACACTCCAAAATAAGCTTTAACTTCGAATTCATTTGATGACTGTGATATTGTTCTAATTCTAATTATTTAAATACTTAATCCTATCTTTTAATTGATTTTTACTCTGAATCTTATTACACACCTACATTATTTACTTGCAGAAAGGCTATTTACGCTCGAAATGATTGGTTCTTCATTAAAGTTCAATAAAAATGTGAATTTGCTCACAGGTACATTTAATTAAGTCAGTCTATTACGAGATGCAAACAAACAAGTAACTCTACACCTACACCTACATTAACAATAAGAAATTAACATTTTAATTGTAAATTATAATTTATTTTTGCCTATTTTTACTTCAAAGCTATTTTAAACAGAGAGAAACTAAATTATGATAGCTGCATACAACGCTGAACATATCCTGTTATTACACAGTTTAAATGCAACACAAATTCATTTATAAGCAGCTACTATTAGTTGATGTTGGTTTAGGTGTCGTATACTGAAGAGCTTCCTGAAATCTTCCTTAGGAATTATCATGTTATTTTGGCACATTTATCATGCTCTATTGTGACACAATGTTGTTTGTCATCGGCTATCATTAATCTTTTCCATGAAAGCGTATTTTAATTGTAATTCAAATATGCAAGAAAAATATAAAACCACAGATTTTAGACAATAACTGCGTACATATTGTTACTGTACCAGAGCGCGGACCTACAAATTTAAGTAGCGTGTTATGTTGGTTGTTTCGAAGGAAGCTATTTCCATGTTTAGTCTATTATAACTGTCGTATGCTCATCTTATCAACCGTTTTCAAACGGCGACAAGACAATGTTACAACGATTTGCACTGCAGGCCAGCAAATTTGCACACAGGGTGCCTTGAGTTTATCTTACCTCACTGCATGTCGACAAATAAACTCCTAGTTGATAGGTTAATGAACACGCAAAACTAAGCAACATTTCTTTGTCTTTCTAACGAAGGGCTGGCGACGACACCTCGCACTTCACTTTAATCTGCAACAAAAATAATTAAAATGAGCTATAAGTATAATAGTTTTATAGTTATTGTGCGTGCAATCGTAAATATATAGTAGGTACGTGGGTATAAATGTAATTTGAAATTGAGAGCATAACTCATGTTCAACAGTTTGGGCAATGAGTGTTGGGTAGATTTATTTAATGCTGCGATGGCTGTACGCGAATAAATCATGCATTACCGTTTCGATAATTTGCAAATGCCCGGGTATAGAAACTATTGCGTATTCCATTTACCCGACCACAATTCACGGCAGCAAAATCGTTGTTGACAATCAAGCACGACCAGCAATCATACTCTATTTAGCATTCGAATCAATTTCAATCCATATAATGACACTCTAAAATTTTGAAAGGTCTGATAATTATCATCATTTTGGGCAAAAATGTAATCACGCTATAGTTTAATAACCTGACGTGATAGAGAAACACGGATTGCAACATACAATTTTACAATATTAATTGTGCGGATATGTACTTCTCTGGCAGATTGCAGTTTTACGAGCTGAGGGATTCCTGTCGATTCGGGGCGTAACTTCCGGTCAAAAATTGTTACATAACTAAGGGTTTATAATACACATACAAATAGACACTCGATAAAAGATAAATAAATATAATAATTTGTGAGCAGTTGCTATAGCAAGCTTATAACTCAACAACCGTTGTCTCTGGCTTCCTTATTTCTCAGGCCTAATTAATATCGTACTATAAAGTTGAAAAGTTTAATTAGAAATTTAATGCTACTAGTAAGCTTTATCAAAACAAGTTTAACAATGTTCAAAAATTAAATACTTTTTTCTGTATTATTATACTTTTGGCTCAAATAATATGACTTTTAGTCATATACAACTCAATTTAATTTAAATGTAGAAGTCTGACACTTATGTAGGTAAAGGTGTTTTTCATGTGCATCACTTTGTTATATTGAATTAAGCATACAGTTAATTTTTGAATTTTAAATATTATTTCTGTTGAAATTATACAATAAACATTTCCGTTAGATACCTCTGGAAGCACGGCAAGGGTGAGAACAAGGGTTATTGGTTCTAAGTCAGTTGAGAAAGAAATGAAAATGAATTTAATCAAATATTAAACTTTAAGGACTTCTATCATCAGTGTGCTTTTAAAGCAATCTAATTAAAACACATAAGTATTTCCGGTCTTGCTCGTATAGTCTAATAATAACAAATTTAAAAAGTCATTTTGACAACTATTCGTTTCATAACAATATATCGTTGTCAACGTAAAGGTTTGAACACATATTGCTGCAACAGATTTTTACATCACAGCTGCCAATCAATAACGGCGGCATTGGTCTATCAAAGGTTCATTTGTAGGTCACTAACTGCTCTTTGAAAAATTTCTGACTTTTGTGTAATTGCCATTTCATGTTGTCATCCGTGCCACGTTTTAAATTAGAACATTTCCGCAATTCTGTGTTGTCTATATCAGCATAAAATGTATTCTACTTTTTCCTATGGAATAAGCGTTGATTTATCATTTATTGAAGAACTTTTTAACCGTTGCAAGAAATATACCAAGATTCCGTGTTTTTTAAACAGATGCCTACTATCAAAAGTTGTCTATGAATTATTGACGGTAATTAGAATAAATTGAGATAATTCCGGCAAGATGTTCAGAAACTAAGAATGCAAACAATTCAAGCTTCCACCGTCATTATACTTATATATAGACGTTTCAGCTAATCTATGGCGATGCGTCGGACGTGTTCATCGTGACATATTGATTCTGCAAGCGCGTCAGGCTGAGGACAAAAAAGCGGCTAAAAAAGCAGCGCCTTTGGGATATTAAGAACCATCTTGCGTCTCGCATTTGCACATAATTTCAAACTGACATTTGGCTATCAAGTTGATTTATTTCTCAAAAAGAATTCATAAAAATTTAAAAACAGTAAGTATACTTATAGGTATAATGCACAAATAAACAGTATGACACATTGTATTAATTGGTTTATTTTCTAAAAGCTTTAATTAAATACCATACCTTAAGATAAAACATAAGTTAATACAACTTAATACAAAACAAGCAGTTTTTATAAATTTAAATTACGCTGGAGACAGTAGCGGATTGCATTCCGTAAAAATAAAACAAAAAAGTTGATTTTGCGCAAACAATGTTTTTGAATGTATGTAGCTACGAGAATGCTTTTTGGTATACGTTAATGCTTGTCAGAATGGAATTGATTGAAACCATATGTATTGAATTAAAATGTACACGATTCGCGCATTTAAATGTAGTTATTAGATTGGTATTAATTTATTATACCTACAATGCATTTAATAATGTTCAATATAATGTTCAAAATGTAGTTTTTATATTTCCAAAAAATTGAATTAAAGAAAAGAAAATTATTTTAAATGTAAGCCGACAGAAGTGCCAACGATGAGTAAACGAACGAAAATGACGCTTGGCAAAAAGAGGCATTAATCGAACATCATTAAGAACGTTGGAAGCTGAAACAAGTCGCGGAGAAATCAGTCTTTGTTGACAGGATGCCGCACCAGGGTCGCTAAGGTAGGTGTGTACTTCAATTAGTCCTTAACTATCTAACCTTACGTTAAGCGAGTGAGTGATCAAATATCTAAATTGCCACCAATTAATTCTACAACAATTAATGTTATAAATCAGAAATAATATTTAGCTTTAATTGTTTTTCTATTTTAATTTTGTATTAAATTATGTACTAATTAACCCTTTAAAATTGCTGTCATATGTGAATCTATAGTTTTCCATGATTTTAATATGAATGTAAATGTTTGCAACTGTATTTTGTACAATTAATTTTCTAATTATTATATCGATTGCCTTTTGTATTTGCACCAGGTTTGTTAAATATTAATTAAAATCCAATTTAAACACAATTTATTGTATTGACTTTTATACAAAGATCTTATTCTGAAAAGCTTGATAACAATGAAGAACGCATGTAAATAAAGTTTTGTGGGAAAAACAAATATCTCATGCGAAATCCTGCAAGCTCTACGTGTATTTTTGCCTTGAGAGCTTGGATGCTTTCCTTCTTCTAAGAATAGACAAAATATACGAGCAGGAGCTGGAGTAAAAGAACCGAGACGTATGTGAGCTGAAATGAAATCGAAATGCTGCGGGTTTCGAAATCCAGGCTAACATTGCTTTCTGCTATTTATTGATATCTAAGTATACCACAATAAAAATACATTCGTTCACCGTGTGTTTACCACAATTTACGATATACCTATATTCTTATCTAAAAATTATTTACATGTCAAAAATAACGTGGCATCACGTGAATTTTAGATCGTACAACAGTGTTTCCCAACCGTTTTGTGCCATGCCCCACCTTAGCCTTTCTAATGCCCCTCTATGTAACAAATAAAGTGCCACGGTTCTAAAAGATATAAAACTCTAAAAACACACAGGCATATAAGTAACATGTAATTGCTGTTTTAATTAAAATTACAACAAATCAGCTTGCGCATATTTCTGATATGAGTAATAAATTAAATTATAAATTAACTTAAATTGCAAATTAATTGAAATTATTATATAAATAAATTATTCATAGGTATTAGTATCTAAATATCTTTTCGTTTAAAATATCTTTCTTTAAATAAATGTATTAATGTACATAATAGAGGGTGAACCTTAAAAAAAGATCAAAGGTATAGCCACATTGCTTTTATTCTGAGCCATTTGCTTAAGAATGATTTCGACTTTCATCATGTGTTCTATGATTGAATGCTCATGGAAGCCTCAAGCCTTTCTGCATAATGCAAGAGTTAAGAGAGAGCCTCAATGCGCGAGTTGAGGATTTTCCACATTTTGCTTCCAATTTCACAGACTAAAAGAAATAAACAGCAAGGGTATATGAGTTCGCAGCGTTTATAAAAATTTCATGTATGTAATCTTTGTTCGTTTAGTATCGGTGGAAATGAGATACAAGCAACAAGTTTGTGTCTGTTATGGCGAAAGGTTACGCATATTATACATTCTTGATCGACTGAATCACATCTGAAAAAATCATACCTACTTGATAATTGAATTATTGAAAATTGAAATATTCATCCATTTGTAATGTAAATATAAAGTGAAAGTTTTTTTGTATTTTTTCAAGTGACAGACTGAATAAGTTATTTTTATTTGTTGGCAGTCAGATCCAACAAAAAGTGACAAAGTATACAATTTGCACAAGCATTCCCATTCTTACAAAAACTATTAACAGAATAATATTAGGTACATATTATATTTAAAATTCAACTGGCGTATACCTATACCTATTTATTAATATGTACCATTGCAAAACTGAAAATTCAAATAAAAGTTAAATAAACTATAAAAAGAAACAAAACAAATATACCTAAATCAGTAGCCTCATTGTAAGAGAACATTTTTAATATAAAATTATAAATGACTTGTAAGTGAATTATTTGCAGATATTTTTATGATTTTTATCATTTAGACAAAAACTGTCCAATATTTCATATAACATTTAGGTGTTTATACTTCAAACTCTTGTTAAGTGGTAAATGCTCTATGTATCTATTTTAGACGCGTATAGAGGAGTATGTTCGGCGCCTCCTGATGCTATTGAGTTTGGGATGTTCTGCGCCGTCCATTTGGTAAACTGTAGTCCTCGATCTTAGAGACTTCGAAGTAAAGAAGATAGGCCATCACGTGTGGCCTGAAGAAATTCGTGCGTAAACCTTGTAGATTAAGCGTAAGGGTAATGATGTAGAGAAGATGTGCGCTTAAGCGTATTGATGAACAAAGTGTGGTTACGAGGAAGCGCCAAGCGCCGAAAAATACGAGAGAGCCTATAGGTGATGAAACTGGAGAAGTCCAAGCTTACTTCCATTCAGCGTGCCCAGAGGCCAGGTGTAACTTGCAAAATACATTACGCACGTATTCAATTCTAAATAAGAAAAACTGACAAAAGTGTTTTATAGTAAAAGTTAAAAAGAAACAATTAAGAAGACCAAGAAAAAATTGTTAAGGAATGCACATATAGCTATATACTTATACAAGGTTTATATGGCTTTACTGAGTTAAGACTACCGACACAGAAAATATCACTTCCACACACAGCTGCTCCTTGCACCAAATATCTTTTACCGCCTTTACCCTGCTTGCGCATTGATTTCCAGCTATTCCAGAAAAAAAAAACAAAAAAACATATTTTGATTATATGACTATATTTGATTGTATATTTTGATTATATTATATCAAGCCAACTATATAAACAAACAATTCGAGATAGTTTAAAACAATTAACAAATAATTACATATTTAAAACATTTCTGTTTATGTTTACTTAAGTCAAATAAATTAGAACAAACTTGTTAAAAAATTTTTAAAAATTAAATACTATTTAGGTAATAAAATGAACAATACAATATACAATATAAGTATAAGTATAAGTATGTACCTACATATGTAGGTATATATCGCAACATACTCAGTTTCTTCCATTCTGGTTTTTATTTCCAAAAGTATGTGCGTTTGGAAAACCTAGTTTTAATTAATATGTTTATTTTGGCTTTGCTTCCCAAAATGCACGCATTTGAAATTAAAAAAGTTTTTAGAAATGCTGATAAATTTGTATCATCAATTATTTACTGCCGCTTTACTTGCCCGAAGTCAGGATGAGCAAAAAGAATCTCGGCATAGATAACAGTTATCCTAACAAATACTTGGAAGAT
Source organism: Aleochara bilineata (assembly GCA_003054995.1). NCBI lineage: Eukaryota > Metazoa > Arthropoda > Insecta > Coleoptera > Staphylinidae > Aleochara > Aleochara bilineata. Next base: position 31,758 of record NBZA01001546.1, read on the forward strand.
TTATTATCATCAACTAAAGCGCATTATACAAAAGAGAATATTTAATACAAAAAAGTGAGTGGGCTCAAAACAAGCTCAAAATTGGTCTACAAACGCAAAAACTAAAATAAACCTAGACTATCAATTCTTATTTCTGCTTTTTTTGAAATTTTCGTATTTTGATACTCGTATACGAGGGACAAAATGCAAAACCTAAAATACTTGTCGTGTTTTAAATATGAAATGATGAAATGATAAATACCAATCAAAATATCATTAATGTTAAATTATTGTGTATTTATGCGCCATAGACGTATAGACTGCAATCACAACATAGGCACAATATAATACGTCGTAATTAAATAAATTGAAAGAGTAGTGAGAAATTGAATGAAATCTACGTCTAAAGCGCATAGCTATTATTTACCTACTAGTGCAGGGGTAGGCAGACCGCGGCTCTTTGCACAGGCGTTTGCAGCTCTTCAGACATCAACAATTTCACTAAAAAGCCATACATGTCTATACATATAGATATTTATTGACTCTTTAATGGATTTCTTAAAAAATTGTCTCTTCTAGTTTTAAAGACGGCCGACCCCTGTACTATATAGTAAGTGCGCATTGAGGCTTTCAGAAAACAAGAAGAAATTATTATTTATATTTAAAATACATACCTAATATATAGGTAAACCAATATATTTCTATAATAGAAAACATAAGTACAAATATGAGAGCACTACTAAAACAAATATTGATGTCTCTGAAAGAAAAACAGTTGAAATAGGAAAATAATCTAGAAGTTTGTTGCGAACTGCCTAATAGGTATTTGATAAAGTTTTGTATTGAGTCACTTTAGTTTGACAAACATTTGAGAAACTGCTGGACTCGCTTGTTAAAAAGTTATCTTTATTAATACTATACTTTCCTAATCAATAAGCAAGTTACACCAACAACAAGGTCTATTAACAGAAACAAGAAATGTTCATAAGATACAATGAATAGTAATTAACCTAGTACTAGTAGCTAAAGTGAACTCATTTGTTTTAATCAAGCAAACATGGCTAAGACATCAAATAATTAGCAAATGATGTCTACATTTAAAGACGTCACCGTTCAAGTACATTATTCCCAGATTAGGAACCTTAGAGTTCACGTCATAAACGCCAAGACCCCAAAATGAAACAACAACAAAATTGTTTTAACTAAAAAAAAACGTACTTGAGAAGCACTGGTAATAGTTTGGTTGCATTGTTAAACTATTTTGTAAAGTCCACTCATTATGAATGTGTATAACTTCCTTCAGGCTTTCTTTACTCAACTTGATGTAATACAATAGAAAATAAACTTTGAAAAATGACAAGTTTATAAATTAAAACTTAAGTTAGTAAATAGTTTAGCCGACGTTTGATGACTTTACAGCTTCACTCACCCCTATTTTGAAGAATACTATACTTTCAATACACAATCAGTGCCGTCTAAACGGTATTTGTGTCTGGAAGAGATCGTGAGTAATACAGAATATGTAAAGGTATACGCGGAGAACAAAAGTAAACAGTAATAATATATTCAATATTTCGGATAACGATCTTTTTATGCTTCATGCGTTCAGCAAATAAAGCGAAGAGTCAGTATGTATTATATATATACCTATAGACCACGTATTTGATGCTAAAATAAAAATAAAATTTTATTTGCTTTTTTTTTAGTTGGCTCGGATTTTCTTCTTTGTGAGACAAAAAACCTTAAATTTGTGTAACTTTTATAAAATTTAACATTTATTTATTGATTATTCCGAAATATTTATTGTACAATGGTCTGTCTTCCTGATTTATGTTGCTTTGAATACTACTCAATAAAAAGTTTTCATTTCAGAATAACGAGTTACAATTTAATAATGACACGACTGCGCCGTGAATTAAAATTTAATTTAATTTTATTCAATTTAAACTGGTCTGTAAATGACAGACGGAAGGTGAGTTTTGAATGAAAAGTTTTTAGTTATTCTTTTCACATGGCATCTAGGCAAACCTGTGCCGTCAACATCAACTACGACTTACAATTAGCTGCACTGAAAGTTAATAATTTCAGCTTCTTTCCATTCCGCTTCCTATTTCTGACCTGACTATGTAGGTAAGTAGTTATTTTACTAAAGTAATTAAATCATTTAATTATAAGCATACAGTAGGAAAAGTGTTCCCAAATGTTTGCATCTTGCTGCAACTTTCTTTTTCATTTTCAATGTGTCGATTTGAAATAAAGAGAAGAGAGAATTTTGTTAAAATAATAAGCGTTACGTATTTTTGAAACAAAAAAAGATGAATTTTGGTCGGTGATACTTAGGTATGGTTTTTTGATTGACCTCTGAGCAAATGAAAATATTTTTTTCTTGGTAATAAAAACCATCACCAGATATCTTTCTTATAATGAAAACTTATTTGTGCTAGTGGCTTGAAGTTGCGTGCGAATAAAAGCAAACGATTGCATGATAATCTTCAATTTTTTGCTCTGCTGCAAGTTGTAATCTCAACTTTCGATTAAGTTGAATCCTGTCTCTGTGGCAGGAAAGAGCGGTTCGAATTAGTGGCTGAAATATATCACGTGCGGTAGTCGAATGCCATTAGACTCATAACATTAATCTCGGTTGCTTCTAAAGGTCGATCACGTGTTTCGCATTGATTAGAAAAAATCTCTTCTTTCATGTAGAGTAATTTTAAGATATTTACGCTAAAATATTTAGAACTGAAAGAGTTTTAGTTTTAATAGAAAGTACCTACTTTTTAATTGCAATTTTAATTTTGTGCAGGTTTCAAAAGAAAAAAGTTATACAATTGTAGAAGAGCTTGAATGTACAAAGTCAAGAACCTTGAAGGAAGCTGTTCCTAAGCCCAGTTCTTTATGACTGTCGTGTTCTTATGCAGGTATTGGGCTTGGCTTGTATTAAGGGCTAGCAAATTTGCACAAAGAGTACCTTGATTTATTGTCCACTTTCTATTAATTCGCTACAAATAAATGACGACAAATACACTTAATTGAGAGATGAAACCAACACTTAAGAGGCTCAACTCACCTTTCTCTTGCTGTTCTAAAAAGCCATACTGGCACAAACACTTTACACTTTACATTAATCTGCAACAAAAACAACATTTAGTCAGTTCCTTGTATGTAACATGTGTTCATCTCAATTTGCAATTTGAAAACGTGCAAATAATTGGCACTCTATGATCACTCATTACCAGGTCAAAGATTGATTAGTATTTAGTTTGTATGCGTTTAGCAATATAATAATTATTGTTCAATCATAAATATATAGTACGCCGAACCAGTGTGCAGCTGCAGCAACGAGTGATGACCTAATGCTGTGATATACTCTATCAATGTTTTTCTGCAAATGTTTGTGTATAACAGTGGTTCCCAAAATTACAGCAATAATACAACTTCACTTGTCATGGATTACTCCAAATGCGCGTGTGACAATCATTGTTCGTTTATGGCTCATTTTAGGTATCACTGTTGAACCTCATTTATTGATCGCGGATTCCATTTAGCCGACCGCAATTCCCGTACCTGAATAGTCACTGACATTGAAACACGACCGGCTACACAATTAAGGATGCAATTAAAACTAATTTCTTGTATATGGCCAAACCAAATGATTTGTAAAAGTAGTAAACTACTATAAATATTGTCAGTGCGATTTATTGTCTATGACTATATGAACTGAATGTGTTAGTTCAAATGCAATAATTGTCTAGGACAGGGGTCGGCAACCTTTTGAGACGAAAGAGCCAAAAGTAACGATTTACACCATTTTTTAGGTTCTAAAGAGCCACTATCATAAACGTTCTATTACTATAGTATTTGATTTTCATAGAACTGGAGATCCGCATCTTGACATCGAAAGAGCCGCATGCGGCTCGCGAGCCGCAGGTTGCCGACCACTGGTCTAGGACAGTGGTTCCCAACTTTTTTGTGCCGTGCCCCACTTTAGCTTTTCTAAAGTTCTTATGTCTCCCCTTTATGTATCATTTGCCTCCCTTATGTTACATTTGCCCGGTTTTTCCGGAGCAAAAAGGTTAAACACATGTCGAGTACATCTTCGAATTGCCCCCCTTAACTATCAAATTGCCCCCCTTGTGGGGCGTAGGCCCCACGTTGTGAAACACGGGTCTAGGAGGAACTACATTAGAAACTTGTTTTATACGTTTTTATATCTACATGACAAACTTTTTATATCTACAAACTAAACTTTGAATTATGTGGGTTTTATTTGAGTGAAGCAGATTCAGTTTTAATTTAGTATTGTTCTCAATAACTAAGTTTCAAATTAATTTGAAGCAAAGTTTAAGTAAGTATCAATATTATCGGTTAAATCCTCGTTCTCTATGTTTTGTTTCTAAAAGTTTACCAAACAATGCGCAATTTTTATGGAATGTTTGAATAATCCTAAATACGTAAATCTAAATATAGTAAACGCATTTTTTTAATTAAAAGTGAAGTGAGATAATGAGTTAAAAAGCATGTCTGTTTCACTGCATATTAAATACAATTTAGATTAAGCTTGTCGTATCGTTAGGCTATGAACTAAAATACCAACTGTAATAAAAAATTTAATAAAAGCACCTGAGTATTCTTGTAAGTGACGCAACATGTTTCCGTATAGTTCTGGTTTCTATTGTTGGAAATATTTATATGAATTTTTCATACTCTTTTGACAAAACTTAGTGCAACTAATTAATAAAAATTAGAATTAAACATTACAATATAAGCATTGTATACATTATATTAATCATAAGCGACTGAAGCAATTTCCAACTAATTT
>NBZA01001546.1:36608-53275 GCA_003054995.1 Aleochara bilineata
AAACACCTCTTACTAATAAACTACTAAATTAATTATACTTCTAAGGCAACATGATCATAGTGTCATAATGGCTGCTGGGATTACCCGCAGCTAAGAAACAGGACCGTGACCGGCCATGTCGATGGGTGGCTTAAACCCGCAAAAAAACTAAACATTCCCCGGCAATGTAGAGCGCATTTAGTCGCCTGCATGTTTATGAATTTTATTGCTAGTTTAAGTTTATCACTTTAGGAATTATCACCACCTTGGTATGTCAGGGTAGGTGCGGGTATGTTATGCCCCACTATGTACCTATAGCGTAAATTTGTATTTGTAAAATAAGTGTGTTTAGAGTAGTGGTATAAGGCGAAGCGTTTTTGTCTGTATTTCTCAAATGTATTAATAAACTTAATGAAAGTGTATCGGGAAGTCTTTTGGTCCGCACGCTTCGCTTCCCCATCACCTTAAACGTTCATTCTGTGTTGACTCCAGGATCTCCATCATCTACGGGTCGCAAATCGCTAACGCATTCAAAACGGCAGCACTTCTGATTGAAATCATTAAAAATCAACTATGGATTTGTATATGTTCCATAAAATATTATTAATATTTATTGTAAGTATAATATTTGACACTTTTAAGTAGGGATGACTCACTACTACACCATCTAAAATCCCCAATAACATTTCAGTATCACCTTTAACAATCTTCCTGTCTGATGATATACATGATACCTCGGATTCGACATCACAAACGACACATGACGTTAATGACTCAAGATATCTTATCGTTAGCAACATCACAAGTGTTAGAACACTTATATCAATACCAAAAGAAGCAACTTTAGCAGTCAATTAATTGAAGACAGTGTTTAGAATCATCAACTTCTTGATAGTGCTCCCCGGTAAAGTTGTAGTTCGTCAGGTTGCTCGACAACTTACATCGTTATATTTGCATGTTTCTGCTGCTAAACTAGTCGTAATATGCTGTTCTAAATAGAGAATAGCTTCGCGTTTACATGCTTACGAATATATTAGCTTCAATCGTATGTTATTGTTTAATACCATTAGACAATACATAGCGATCTATATGATAACGTTTAATTAATTTACTTGACAATAAGATAGCATACCTAACAGCATACCTAACATAGCGAGGAAAGTTGAAAATTGCAAATTAATCTATTGAAAAGATTGGAACCTATTGCGGATTTAAACACGACACTAACTATTTTTTTGAATATTTTTTTAAAAATCTCTTCCCTAATTCATTATTGTTTGTCAGAACATAAATTTTGGCTGTGGGAAAAGAACAATACAGACGGATTTGTTTCAGAGTATTGAATGTTAACGCGGTTACTATACGATTTATAAAATTTGTGTAATTGCGCGTGACAATTATTGACGTTTTTTAACCTGTTGCCATTCGCGTCACGTTTAGCAAAAGTTAGCTTATTTACTGATGTTATTTAGAATGTTAACAGGTTTATCTTGTTAGACAGCCGCGTTTGAAGAATATTTTTATAGAATATACCTACTTATTTCAAGTCTTTTTGCAGTTGTGTATATAAAAATAAACCGTTCAGCAGCTTTAATAAGTGTAACTGATTTAATCTCAAGTACCAGAAATCCGCAACCTTTTGGCACTCAAAATTACATTCTAAAAGAATCACGAGCGCTATTTTACAAAATAGTATATTGTTCAACGTAGTCAATAATACATACACATAGGTATATAATAACGTAAACGCACAGTGGCGTACACCCGTATATCGGAGACACCCGCAGGCATACGGTTGCCCACCCCTGGCCTATATAATTTATCATACATACGATATGGACATGTAAACTCATATCAGGTGGCGCACCGTAGCGCTTTAACAACATACCCAATCGATTACTGCAAGCGCGACAGTGTGAAATAAAAAAAAGTGAGGAAATAGGAAGCACATTAAGGATATTGAGAATCAGGTCGCGTCGCGCATTCCGCAATCAAGTTGATTTATTCCTGATATGCAAATAACCAATATGCATGTTTATCTTAAAATGTTCTTTATTGAATTTCAATTGGTTGCCAACTTAATATTTGATTTAAAATATAACGCTTTAAATATACAATTTATCCTGCTAATTTTTCAACTTACATATAGGTATTAACGCAATTATAATTGAGTTATTTTACAGTCAACACTTTTTTTTTACAAGCCACAGAAAAATTTTCCATTTAAGTCATAGAATCAGTTTTTTCTCTATTACCAGATAAATAGTTAAGAAAACTTGACTAGACAGTAACTATTATATCACGTATTTAATTAGTTGAAATGTTGAAATTCAACTTGGTATCTCGTATGCAATATATCGTTTCCTGTTTCAAATGTTAGATTAAATGGATAGTATTTTTTTATATAAAAGTTTAACTAACTGATTTTAGTTGTATTAATAGTAAATTATTCCTGAAGAGGGCGCTAACCACGCGTAAGGATTACGAATCAAGGATAGTGAAAAATGAGAACAAAACAGAAGCACACTTTTCTGCCGATATAAAAGGTAACTCAAAGCAACAAGCGCATAACGGTGATATTATGCAACGAAGTATAGGTAGGTATATAGTTTAATCAAAGTAAATTTTACACAAAAAATAGAACTAACAATCACAAGCGCTAGCGCGATTATTTGTAATCTTATCAGCCTCTAGCCCAGCGCCTCGTATTCAAAGTATTGGGATGCATAATAAAGCGTTAAGTATTGTATTTATTTGTGCTTCCTCGCAAAGCGAGAAACGCTTTTGTCTTTACGCGACGGACGCGCCCTCAATTTTTCTCACCATCTGAAGCATTTGCGCTGACTTGGTGATAGGTATTAAATATAATAAGACGCCAGTTGCTAATTAATTTATTGGAGGATTTCACATGCTTAATTTTACAATAGCAGTTTTCTCAGTTTTTATATTGCTAAATTATATTCACAGTATGGTAATCAAAGCAGTACTCTCATTCCTTCATCCATTTGCATAACTAAATTCAGCCGCTTGCAAACTTATCCTTTAAGCTGCAGAGTGAAAAAAAAAACCAAACAAAAGTACTGTTTGCTCTTAATGCTATTTAAACATTCTTCAAGATCTTTGACTGCATTTTTCTCATATTTAAAGGCTTACCAGGAAGATCACAATGTTTCAATGCTTTAAAAGTGTATTCTTTCTTATAACAATTAATCAAAGACTGCAAAATTATTATCGGAATTGCAAACTTTAATTTGTATGTTAATCCTGTAGTTAAATCAGTGGTTTTCAACGTTTTTTGTGTCCTTTTTAACTTTTTTATTATTTTGCCTCATGTATAATTGGCGCCCTCCCCTATGTAACATTTGTCCGGAGCAAAAGTGTTAAAAACGTGTCAAGTCCATCTTCGAATTGCCCCCCCTAATAATCAAATTGCCCCACGTTGGTAAACACTAAGTTAGATAGTAAGATTGTTTCGACAATGCGGTTACCGCCTCTAAGATCTAAGTATAAGAACAAGCGCAAGAACAAAACAGCAGCCGCCCAACTATTACTGCTTCTGTTGTTTGAACGCAATATAACTCGCTTAATCTAATCTGTGTTTACGGTTTGGCCTACATCCAAGACAAGACTGTGTGCTGTGTCGATTTGATCTTATTTTCTCTTCCGCTTTATCCACAAAGACAATACCAAAAATGTATCAAATTGTCTTTACGTAGACCTTCTAACAAAAAACAAATAAATGTACGAAATATGCTTTTATAGGTTTGTTTTTTTATTCTGTTGTAGTTTACTTATTTTAGAACCTTTTTGCACCAATTTTCACCGTTGAAGGCACACAAACAACTGGAATTAAACATGGTTTTATAAATTTAATATTTCACTGGTAAAATTTAGGAATTGTTATTTTTTCCCAACTTGTACAATTTAGATTTTATGAAATATTGCCCGAATATTACTGAACAAAAAACGTAACTGAAGTATAAATACTCAGGGGAAAAACATGGTGCATTTTGAGTACTAGTCGTTTTGAAATAAACCCTATGATTTAATTTTTTTATATTTTTATATTATAACATCTTAAGAAACAAATGCAATTTATAACAATTTTGTTGGTTTCTTTTTGCTTTATTTTTGCATAAGTTGAGTTTGGTATGCGTTGAATGCATTCCGCTGTCAGGACGCTTCTCGCAACCAGTTTACTTAACGTCACTACGCTCCACTTGCACCGTTTATTATTACTTATTACATTCTCCAAGCATTGCCTCAGTGGCACACACTAATAGTCGTGTCGTTGACGTTGCTCATCAATCAGTCTAAAATTAATGATATGCATTTTTTATCCTACAGAGATATGGGATCATTTTGAAAGATTTGTTTGTTGTCTTCATAGTACCAAACGTCTTCGCATTACTGTACAATTGTATCGCCATAAATAATAAACAACCGTTATCTCTGTCACATATTATTTGCTTTAAATTCTTATTCAAATTCAGTTTTCACATTTAAAATCATTCTAATTTATAAATTTTAAGATACAAAACTTTCAGTTCAAACAAACTTCTGCAAAGTTAATGATTTACTTGTTCAATAAAATAAAATCAGCGTGGCTTAGATCAATGACATACCCTAACACTTTCCCTATCTCTGTCGTGGCATTTTGTGACAAACATGTGCCGTCACGCCGTGCCCAACGTGTTGATGTATCCCTTGCACAGATATATTTTTAAATTATATTTGTAAACGATGTTTGTACGCGCTGTTTGTGGCCATAAATTTAAGACGATTTATAATTTACTTTAAACTTTAATAACAATTTGTAGATAACGTATCTAACTGAATAAATTTCTGTTTGCGGATCTACATATATGCGGAATTTAATTGGCTATAAAACAGCTTACAAAAAATTCAATTATCTCAATTTCGCATAACGGCCCGTGACACCACCGCCGGGCTGAGTGTGCAATGGATTTATATTGCTCTTGTATGAATGGCAGAAGACCTAAATTAGCAAACTTTAATTTGTTGCTAAGTAGGTAATTAAAACATTTACCTTTTTCTCCGTGGCTGAAATTGATCAAAAACATAATTTTTTAACAGCTACTAAAAGTCCCAACAAATATCAACTAATTTCATGCACTGCGCAGATTTATCTCATACGACAAATAAAATAACATCGCATATTGTCATAAGTTCAAATGTTTTTAAATGCGTTAAATATGTAGGTATAATTTCAAGTATGTAAAGCTGTGAACGGCTAAAACAGCCGAGATAAAACAGCCTCAACATAACAGCTTGATACAAAACGGCTTGGCTCAAAAGTGCCTATAATAAATTGAAAAGCTAATTTAAACGTTATTAATTATATTATGCTAAAAATAATCAAGAATATTATTAAATCTTTACAAAATACACGTTAGATATTCTTTTCATTATTAAAAATTTACATACACAATATTAAACATTGAACATGTTTTCATTCGTAAATACGTAGAGACGTAGAAATAGGTAGCTTTGCTTTGTATGTTATTTATTATACATCTTTAAAAAGATCTGAAATAAACTTGAAATACTGATGTTTCAGTTTATTATTATACCACAATTAGATTACATTTGTTTACCATGTCGTTTTACCAATTATTGTAATGTAATTTGTGGTAATTCCTTTTAGGCCAGCAACATTTTCATTTATGTCTGATGTTTTCCTAAAAAGAAAGTGATTCCGACATATTGTTTTAACGTATATTGGGTATTATAATATGTATTAATATTATTTGCTAGCTACAACATTACAGTTATAAAACTCCACAAGCAAATAAATACATACAACAATCAGCTTATGACATCCAAATAGAACTATTATTTTTATCAGATTTTTTAAAACATTGTACCAAATGTCGCGTGACTTTAAATGATTAAATTCCTAGTTTTAGTATGCATTATTGCATGCATATGGTATGATAAAACATTAAGTTCAATTCGACGTTTGTTTTATCCAAATACATTAAGAGTTTGTGTCGATAAATTTTAAATTCTAACGTTAATGAATTATTATTGGCGGTGAAACTGTGTTTTCTTATTATAATATTATTATTTAAATATAACTAATTTATTGGAATCATACTAATTAGATTAAATATGTAGGCATATAATTAGTGTGTTAAGTTTAAATTAAGATGGAAATCAGCAAACCATCTTGCTTTTATTCTGCGCTATTCGCATAAGAATGATTTCTTGATGAGCAACAAAGTATGTAGCAGCGCTGGAATTCTTACGGTAGCCTCAAACATCCCTGAATTATGTAAGAGTTCTAAAAATTTCACTGCGGAAAATGAGGGTCTTTTGCGTTTAGCGAGCAGCAAGGATGAGAGACGGGTGCTCATGGTTCCATAGATCTTGTACTAGCGTTTATAAAAATGTACATAATATCTTTCTTTCGTTTAGCACTGTTAGAAGCATAAAACAACTAAAATACGTTTATTTGTGACTTCATTGTGTTGATGACTCACAAGAAAAGTATTCATTGTTTATAATTAAAAACGTATTCCGTTGTAAATACATAAAAGTAAATATAAATTCTTTTCTCGTAGTTTATTGAATAAGAATTGTTTGCTCTTGTTGACCGTTACACACAAGAAAAATTGTCAAAATATACAATGCCAGTAGTGTTTGGTCATACGCCAACTAAAAGCATTCGGATTCTTGCAAAAACTATTGACAGTATTTTCTTGGTACTGTAATGTTCAAAAAAACACATTATTTGAGTTGTTATTGTTAGTTTATTTGCCGCATTTCGTATATTTAGTTAGTATTAATGTTTGCTAGAATTTGGACTAGAATAATATCATAGTGTACATTTTGCAATCAAATATAGGTTTTTGCAATTGTAATAACAAATTCAGAAAGGTTTTTTAGTGCAGCAAGCATACGATTTAACATCATCCAGTGTTGTCATCCGTCACTGCTGATGCTGATGCTTCTCATGGTGGAATACATTTACAAACGTTGTTTTCGAAGTACTCATCATTCTGCATTACATAGTTGACAGCATAAAATATGCACACAATGTGTAGGTAGTATAAGGTATATGAGTATAAGTATATCTGTATAAATACAAATATATCCGTGATAAATAAAAAAATGGATAAAAAAGAAACAAATTTTCTTCTGTTTAATATCAATTTTCTAACAGTTATTGTAGAATAACATACTAACAGTAAGACTAACTAACAGTAAGAATAACATAACAATATAACCTACTACATGTGTAGTACTTGTGACAAATTTTAAAAACGTAGATGTATGTAGGTATACACCTATCAATCTCCACTCAATCTCCACTACGCACATATAAACCTAGACAAATGTTCCAAAATACAAATACGCAATGTATTTAGCAATTTTTTAAGGTATCTACTCTACTGTGTTAATTGCTTTTCTAATACTCGCAGACAGAAATAATGTAAGCTTCAAGCATAATTTCACAAAAATGGTTATAGTAGATCATGACAAAATATTGAAAACTATTCTGCCATAATTCAGACAAATAAATATAAAAAGAAATGAAATTTATATGCTAATGTGTTATAGTAATACAGCCAACACTGAAATAACTTTAAGAATGCAAGTGCTTTTTGCACCAAAAGGTTGGGTAGGTCGGGTTAGATTAATAATTAATATTCATTGTTTTTTAATAAATGTAAAAAAATAAATTGTGAGCAATTGGCCGTGTGCGCAATCGGCAATGTGAGCAGTTGTCCGTGTGCGTAGTTATCCGTGTGCGCAGTTATGACTGTGGCCAGTTTTCTGTGAGCAAATGTCCGGGAACCGGCACCAACAAAACCGAAATGCAACCTTAATTTTAAAACTTTTTTATATGTTTATTTTGGTGTATTTTTTACTCTTGGGTTAATTTAGCGTAATTACATATTATGTATGTATTATGTTATGTTATTATGTTATGTATGTAATTATGTATGTATGGATGTATCCATTCATTTGCCATAATACCTATTAGGTTGACGTTTATATACTGCGGAATTTTTAAAAATGTATGTTTAAAAAAATAGCGTTTTGGTTATATTTTTGTCATAATTATGTTTTATATATGTCATTTATAAAAATTCGTATTGTTTGGTATCTGTGGTAATATTACCACATTATACTTTTTCATTTTGGAAAAGGTGGTGTGGAGTGGAATACAATCAGCAAAATCAAACTTGAAAAATATTACCAGATGTTTAAAGATTATCAATCAGGCTCCTCCAGAGGCCAAGGAAGGAGACAAAAGCATGATCAAAGAGTTTAAATATAATACCCCCAGTGAGCAGGGTTTCTGCAATAAAGCTAAGAGAATTTAACAGTGACACATCATCAATATCTAAGGCAAACCTACGCAAAACAAGAAAACCACGAACGAGTTTTTTTTCAGAATAAACAATGTACATATAACTACCTACTCGTATGTCTCAAACTTACGGCTGTTAGAATATGACAAGCTTGTGAATTAGGTTTATATGCTTATACAAGATCATACGTTATTCGCGTGCGGTGCGGTGGAGACAAGGTTTCGGCATTGTCTGATATCTATCTTCTTGTCATTCAAATTGCAAATCTTGCAAAAAAGTCGTAATTTTATATGAATATAAAATTATACGTGCAGAGCTTGAAAGGCTCATTTTTAATAGAATATTTTGTGTCACAATGACCAAACTATAATAGCGTAGGCGTGTAAAATGTACCTAATTGCAAACTAAACAAGCGCAAAACTAAACAATCTATAACAACCACATTACATCTTACTTACAGCCAATGTATATCGGAAAAGCAATTGGTTACAAGTGGTCCGCACATAAATATCAGGAGGTCTTACATCACGATTACAAATGTTGCGGTGTGTCAGCGTACCGTCAACAGCTATAATTACAATAAGAAATTCTTTGTTGAAAATTAAAATAAAACAAGAACCTAAGAATCACATTTTTAAAATGAAAAAGCTGTTTAATTGCCTCGAGAGCAATGTGCGGTTAGTAGACACAGCCGAGAAGAAAGTCACAGTACGAGAAGAGACAAATAAATGTTGGTCACACTGCAGTCGTATAATAAATAACCGTAGGTTTCATTATTCACCAGGGAAATTGTCAACTACCTTAAATTAGAAAAGGTTAAACTGTTGTAAAAATGCAAACACAGAAAAAAAAATATTAAGATAGGTACCTATACAGTTGTTACAATTGCCAAATTTTGCCAGATTTTGTTTAAAATCTTTATCAATACAACTATTTTTCGTGTTTGCGAGGTACATTCGAAAACCACACTAATTTGTTGTTTACTGATGTTGCTATAACGTTAGCACAACTAACAACAGCAGTAGTAAAAATATTAATGACTATTGAAAGAAAAAAAGGAAAGAAAATGTGTTATTGGCAAAAGTCAACGCGGCCTCGGCAACGTATCTCCGCAGGAGCGGGCATCCTTCTACATAAGCACGACACCAGCAGCAGCAACGTCCAGAAACCGCCTTACGCCGACGTCGCAGGATCGTCCAGCCACCACCATACCTATCTTTATAATTCACAACTGATTGCTAGTAATAAATATTATGTTTTAATGTCATTTTTTTGTTATTTACGTAAGCAATACATTTGGATTTAAGTAAATTACGTAATTACTATGTCTTTTAATTTAAGTGGATTTCCTTATGTTCATCCTATTACGTTACTTCCTTTCTGAAAGGTATTTTACGCTTGGAATGATTGGTTCTTCATTAAGGCTCAACTCAGCTTCAATAAAGGTGTGAGCAAATTACATTCAGTTAATTCCATTGCACGGTCTCGTAATTATCTTAGAAATGCTATTTACGAGATGCAAACAAAGAAGTTCTAATACATTAACGTTAATAAATTAAAATTTTAATCGTGAATAAATTATTTGCTAACTGATTTGCTGGAACGATTGTGAGCAAACACCGCAGAGCAAATCCAGTTGCTTGAAATTGAGAATGAAACTGGCTTAAATTAGCGATCAGCAGACTGTAAAGCACGCTTCAATGCGTGTATTGATAAATTCAACAAATTACTTAATGTAAACAACCAAAACAGTATAGTCCCGACGACGCACTAGATTTTCAGAAGTCGACAGCAGCTTACTATAGCTTGAAGAATTGCAGTCAGATTCGTTTATTACAAAGGTGGATATTCATAAAACTCAAAACTAATGGAAAATAAATGTATATTTCTAAGTACTTGACTGTCAAGTAGGTGTTGGTTTATATCGTGTCATAAACTGAAATCTTCTTCAGAAATTATCATGTTATCTTGGCTCATTTATCATAGTGCATTGTGCATTTTGGTCGTCTCCCATCATCAATCTTTAACATAAAAACTCGCTTTATTTGTAATTCAAAATTATCTAAAAAGAACACAGAATTTAGACGATAATATTGTTTTAGCTAAAAATGGAACTTAACACGTTGGGGACGGCGTGACGGCACATGTTGGTCACAAAACGCCACGACAGAGATAGGGAAAGTGTTAGGGTATGTCATTGATCTAAGCCACGCTGATTGGACAAGAGACGCTGTCTTACCCTACCTGGCAACGTATCGAATTAAAGGTCAACGCGAGGTAACCAATATAGGGTCGTGATTGAACTTGCCATTGCGTTCAATCAATGGTACAGGTGATACGCGTAGCGTCGGCTACAATGCAATAGCCTATTAAAACGCTAACGCATCATATTCGCCCAGCCTTAGTTTTTTAGCGATAAAGAGGGGAAATCAGCAAAAGCGCCGTCCTGAACGTGTTAAGACTGTGTATTATTATTGCAACTACTATACAACTGAACTATACAACTGATACTCTTGTACCAGAACCTGTGCCTAGAAATAGAAACTGCGTCCAAGTTTATGGCATTGTAACTGTCGTATCCTTCTGCAGATATTTACGTTGTTTCAGACAACCTTCAATCCTATCAGCCGCTTACAAACGGCGGAAACACAATGTGAGAAGTGTGATGACGATTTGCATAGCATGCCAGTAGATTTGCACACGGAGGGCCTTGATTTACTGTCCACTCTCTTTTACTTACCTTAGTTTATGTCTACGAATAAACTGGATGATTGTTTAATAAGAGGTTTGATGCAGGTGTTTGAAATTCTTTTGTCTTTCTAAAAATCCCGCACATTACATTCATCTGCAAGAAAAAAATAGTATTATAATAATCATTGTGCAATTAAGAGCATACTTTTTAATACACAATTTGAACAATGAGTGTTGGGTGGTGTTTGCACCCAAATGTATGGCATTGGGATTAAGTCGACTCACCCCACCAAATTTCGATGTGACTTCAGGGGAGTGCGACTTAAGACAAGAGAGTTCCATCCTAACATCAAGTACCTAAACCTATTCGCCGCGCACATGCAAAATAGAATAGTTATAGATGCTCAAGGCAATAGTCTAATTATACAATTAACGAACTCCAAAGAAGCATATACCTACAGTATATGCAGAATTTAATAGTACCGAAAAAGTTGAATAAATATACAGAAAGAACCTGCACCCAATTAGGTGGATTTATATAACGCGGCAATGATTTAAACGTATAAATCATGTATTGCCGTTTCGATATTTCCAATCTGTTTATTGCGCACTCAATTTAGGAGGCAATATAAAACGACCGGCCATTATAAGTACTATATTCACCATTAAAACCAATTTTCTTTATAGAGAAAAGCCAAACAATTGTAGAAATAAAACCGTTGTCTATAATATAGTGCTCTAATTTATCATGGATAAAGTTGTGTAAAGTATACTCTTTTCTTGTTTTTTTAAATCAATTGAGTCCTTCCGAGACAGTTACCTATAAGGCCACTGCCATAGTATAAACTGTTTCAGTTAATTTTTAATAACATTCTTTAAAAGAAACTCAATTTCCATTCTATTTTACAATTTTTTTCCACAGAAGCAATTATAGAATCAGCGTATACACGGTTTCTGAATACAAAATTTTTTTAACCAACGTAGGCTACAGTTTTAAAACCAGTGATACAGTATACACTAAAAAACATGATTATTTCCATTAGTAATTCACTTTTTGGTTTACACATATGTATTATATATATAAGTACTGGTTTTCATTTTATCAAAAAATATTTTTTGTTCTCAAAAATAATTAAATAAAATAGATAAAATTGGTATAAAGTCATCGTATTTAATTATATTGTAATGATTAAAATATACTCTACAAATTCAATTAATTCGTTGGATTACTTCCATTTCAGTTTTAATGTAAGCCAACAGAGAGTCACCGGTGAGTAATGAATGCGGTTGTTGTTTGGGAAAGAGCAAGGTATTAATCGGCCATCATTAAGAACGTCGGAAGCTGAAACAGGTCGAAGAGAAATCAGTCTCTGCTGACAGAGTGCCGCAAATAGTAAAGGGTGGCGCAAAGGCAAATGTACAACTGTTTACTTTTAGTCCTTAACTATTGTATATAACTTTATGATAGGAAAATTCTAATACGAGTAAATAACCTACTTTCCCTAGAATTGGTTTTTTGTTGACTTATTATTAAATTTAAAACTAAATTAATGTATAAATAACAAACTTTATTAAATTGAAGATCATGTTATTGTTGTTAAACATGTTATTCCAAATAAATTGCCATATGCAGTAGTCGATTTAAAGAAAAATGGTTGAATATTAGATACATAGCTTCTTTAAATCAAAACCCTTATGCTAGATTCGGTGGACATGGAGGGCAACCCGGACCAGGGTTCTCGCACGTAAGCCATCAGACCCATCGGGCCCATTGCGCATCCTCCCGGAGTTCACCACTTTACGATCCAGTTTTAGAGCACTTAACAAATTAGGAGGTATGATTAAATGTAATACATCAACATATAACTACTTAATTAAAAAAATTAAATTCTATTCTATTATGATTTAGGTATGTACCTACGACTCTGAGAATGGTGTATAACTTTTTTGTCAAGTAGAACATATTAGAAAAAAACTAACCAAAGTAAAGTTTTTAAATTAAAACTTGGGCTACTACTACTACTTTACGCACACAGTCGGTGCTATTTACGCAGTGTTTGAAAAAATATATGAGGTATGTTGATACGCGAAGATCACAAGCAAACAATATTAACTAACTAATATCTAAATCGACGTGCACAATAACCTCCGTTCGTTCTTAGTGGCAAGCGCCTCCACAAGAGTTAGTAGGTATATACCTACCTACTAGTGATGTAACGAATATTCGCATTCGCATTCGCATTCGCGAATATTCGCATATTTTTCAATATTCGCATTCGCATTCGCATTCGCAAAAATTATGCTAATACTTAGCGAATGTTTTTAATAATCAAAAAGGAAAATTATTAAACTTTAAATATCTAATGTATTAATGTCTTTAAGACTGCGCAAATGTTTCCAACGTCTTAAGTTGGGGTGCCTTTGGGGTGCGTACCGCAATTTCTAGAAGGTTGCAGAAACGCGCATTATCTTGGTGCGCAATATTGCCGAACACATGTTTTTATGCCACTTTGTCCCTTAAATATCATATTCGCATTCGCATTCGCATTCGCGAATGTTGAAGATAAATATTCGCATTCGCATTCGCGAATGTGAAAAATCCAACATTCGTTACATCACTACTACCTACGTACCTATTATATCTTGTTGAAAAAGGATATCTTTTATTATTGACCTACTTCATGCTAATAAAAGACATTTAGTTATGTTTGCTATTTCGATTATTTTTCTCAAATTGTCTTCTTTGTGCATTATTATACAGGAATCAAAAGACACCAAAAATACAACAACTTGTATTATTTCTATAAAATTTTACAGTTACTTTAATGATTACACCGGAGAACAGCATTTTCGTTGTTTTTAAACTTTTCTCTGATTATTACTATAAAAACCAAAGACAACAAAAAATCTTACCTTTGTGTTATTTAAAATAGATTTTGTACAGTATGTCTGTAGCTTGTTTTATGTTGCTTTGAATAAAACCTAACCCAAGATTTGTATTTTAGAATAAAAAGTTACAATTTAATATCAACTCTGCACCTAAAACCAAGATTTAATTTTGATTTATGTAATATAAACTGGACTGAAAACGACACCGCAGTAGACAGACAAAAGGTGTACTTTTAGAGAGCCGTTTTTAGTGAGCTTTCACCGGGTATCTAGGCAAACTGTACCGCCAACGTCAACCACGACTTGCAATTAGCTGCTCTAAAAGTTACAAAAGTTTAAACTTTCAGCTTCTTTGCTTTCTGCTTCGTATTTAGGTCGTCAGTAGGTAAATAGTTTTTTTCCAAAATAATTAAATATGTCTTATGAAAAATCAATTTTCATATTTTTATATGTTATCAAAGTGTTTGTTAGAACGTACTTTTTACAAACACAAATATTTAATAACAATTCACGCAACAATTCAGAATTGAATCTTTAATTCAAACCCAATAAAAATACAGGAAACTATTTAACATATTCAATGTGTAACGTAGGGTTAGAATTGAAGTAATAACAAGATAAGGAAAGAAAGGGGTAAAAAATCTATTTTTTTGTTAAAATTAAAAGCGTTACTTTTGCCCAAAATCAAAAATATGTTTTGCGCTGTTGGAAACAACGGGTTTCTTTTTAAGTTGGTAATATTTATGTATGCTCTTTGGTTAGCAGTTACGTGTGAATACAAGCAAGCGATGGCATGATAATCTTCAGTTTTTTGTGTTACTGCAAGTTGTAATCTCAACTTTTTATTAGGTTGAATCCTGTTTCTGTGGCAGGGAAGAGCGATTCGAATTAGTAGCAAAAATATATCACGTGCGGTAGTCGAATGCCATTAGACTCATAACATTAATCCGGTGGATTAGAAGGTGAATTACGTATTTCACAGTAAGTGGGAAAAAAATTAGCTACTTTTTTGCATTTGCATACCTGGTACACATCGAAAACCTAATAAACCTAATAATCCAGACATAACAACACGAGACAAAATAGCTCCATGACAAAACAGCTCGCGACAAAGGCTATTTTGATATTACGGAACCATAAGTTGGTCGGACACGACATACCTACCTACATAGGTACATATTGAATAATATCTATATGAAAATATAGACATTACTTACTGTTTATAAAAACATTCAATGTGCAAATAAAAAATTATCAAATACTTATAGATTCTGGCCTGTATATTAGCATTTGCAGAACAAGTACATTAAAAATCCTCATCTGCATTTAAATTCCCACAAAGAACTGAATATTCTCTGCATTATTTGCTGCTGCTATTTTTACTTATAATTAGATTTCAAGATGAACAACTCTTCATAGCAATAACAAAGGAAATCGAACAGAAATGTAGGAATTTGCAGAAGTAATCGAGACGCAGAAACAATGAAGCACAAAATTAAATTGCGCATGATTGCTTCCAATTTTCCAGTGAAATTAATTGCAAGAATATTTCAGTAAAACCATCAAAACCAATATATTGTATATTTTCTAATGCATCTTTTTTCAGTTTTAATAAAAAACAACTAAAAGCTATAAAATTACTATGTAGCTTGTAAAAAGCAAATTACCAAAGTTACACAGAACATTTAGAATGCTCGTTGGCGACTAGAGCTTGCATAAGTCGCAACACATATATGCACTCAAACAGGAAATGAATGATTTACTGATTGAATGTCATCCAAATTGCGTGTTTCTCTTGGACATTCAAACCGATTAAAATTGCTGCCAAACCAGTATTGAAAGAGAATTTGGTGTATAATTATAACCAGCTGACTATTAAGTGGATGATGATCCAAGTGAAGAGCTACTATGCAATCTTCCACAGGAATTGTTTAGTTATCTTCGCGCATTTATCATGCTGTATTATAGCACAAAGTGGATTTTCATCGGCCATCATCAATCATACCTTCTATTTGTGGTCCACCTATGAAAAACTTTATACAAAACCGGACGTTTCTTTCAAGCAAGTGCAGCCAACTTTCAAGTTACAACGTAACTACAAAAAAAATAACCTTAACTTTACGCTTGTTTTTAAGAAGAAAAAGTTAAAGCTTTTCTTTAAATTAGATACGTTTGTAGGGAGCATTAACATAGAAAGGCAAGAACCTCCAAAAGAGATAATTCCAAGCCCAGTTTGTTGTAACTGTGGTGTCTTTATGCAGGTATTTGGGTCGCCGCAAACCGCCCCCAATTGTCTCAGGCGCTTTGAAAGAGCGACAAGACAATGTGGCTGCGATTTCCATTGCACGCCAGCAAATTTGCACACAGAGTCGCTTGATTTATTGTCCACTCTCTATTAATCTGCTTCAACAAGGGTTTATCTTACTTCGCTTCGTGTCGCTGGATAAACTTGATGAGAAGTTAATGAAGAGACAAAATAAACACTCAAAAGGCTCAATTCACCTGTCTTAAATAACATCCATTTGTTTTTCTAAAGTGCGCACTGGTAGAAACACTTTGCACTTCACTCTTATACTCTGCAACAAAACTACCCTTTAATATTGTGTTAATGCCCCATAAGGGGGAAATT
The DNA here is from genome assembly GCA_003054995.1 of Aleochara bilineata. Taxonomy (NCBI): domain Eukaryota; kingdom Metazoa; phylum Arthropoda; class Insecta; order Coleoptera; family Staphylinidae; genus Aleochara; species Aleochara bilineata. The sequence continues at coordinate 53,142 of NBZA01001546.1, forward strand.
TGATAGTTAAGGGGGTCAAGTCGAAGATGTACCTACTCGACACGACAAATGTTAGATATGGGGGACAAATGGTAAATAAGAGGGGAACATAAACAATTTTAGAAAAGTTTAAGTGGGGCACGGCACAACCAAGT
>NBZA01001548.1:0-22856 GCA_003054995.1 Aleochara bilineata
CACAGACCCAATCTGCGCATCATCGATTGCTGGTAATTTCTGAATTTTTGGTTTTACTTGGCCCATTGGTTCTGAAATATTAGGGGTCTACTTCTAACAAACTTCCTCAATGGTTCTCAGTGAAGAAATAAGGTACCCTCAAGTTCTCAATACAAAAATTACCTTATTAATGGCACCGGAAAAGCTTGTGCTGGACAAAGAAGCGTCAGACTAGAACCGCTAAAACCACTGAACGTTTTCGAACTTTCCGTTGTTGGAAATTTCGGTTTGACGCTACCAACTGGTTCTAAATTTGGAAAAATTTGAAAGATCCTGCGTTACTCAGAGTATCAATCAAGCCCATAATATTGAAATAAGGAACCCTAAACTTCCCACAGAAATATATATTCAACAAAAGAGGAAGATTATGATTACCTTCGAGTAGGTACAGGAAAACCTTGCGCAGGACACAAGAGATCAACGTTGGATCGTTGCGGATAGCGAATTTCTTTACGCACTTCGAAGGCGAATTTCGGCATGACACTTCCCACAGGTTCTAGATTTGCATTTGAAAACTATCATAGATTTTAAGTCTATATTTGCAGGTCCAGGGTACCCACCAACAAATGGATAGATTGTTATGAATATGAAGGACATGAAGGAATTTGACTTTATTTCTTTATCAAATTTAAATTTAATTTCGCGATTATTTTGCCCGCCACAGGTGTACGAGAAGCAAGGGTACCCTATCCCAACATTCAGGTATATTATTTATAATTATATCATGTTACTATAGTAATGCAAGACAACATAATACCTATTAAATAGATATCCAAAAATGCTGTACATGTTAGAATGAACATGAAACTCACATTATTGTAAGTATAATTAATTATACAGTTACGGCAGTAATATGAGTAATATTTTCCAATGTTATTCCTCGTTGTGTTGCATTACTTTAGCACATTTAGTAATAAGTGTTTGTGTTGTGTAATCATGTATGTGGGTGTACACCTTACGTGTTTCTTATTATATGCATTATGCTTCAAATTACTAGCAATAAAAATGAAGATCGGTTGTAAGTTTCGCCACAAACGTTGTTAAAGCATGTAAACTAAGTTATTGGTTCACGTGCGGTCATTTCTCAATGTTAAATTAGATTAAATAGCGAAGGAACCGACGCCGACACGCAAATGTGGTTAACTTACAAAACGATACGAAAACGCGAACTAAATTTATTTATTATTAACGAGATTAGTTTACCGCGCAACATGATAAATCTATGTTGTTTTACGTTCACACCCCTAATCCATGAATAAAGCTCCTGCATAAATATTATAGTAATTTCTTTAGAGATTAAGATAACTAGCACGCTAAATCGATTAAAGTAGATTAAATTTTTAATTAAAAGCCTCACTGTTTGATTAATTGAGTAGTTATAGGCGATAAAATAATTGAGTCGCTTATTTCAGCGCAACTAGACGCGCGACGTCTTCATTGAATATTAAACATCTTAGCTGATAAATAATTCATGGAATTTCTGTATCGCTATTTGCATCTTTCAAGGTGGATAATTTCATTGCATGCAATGTATTCTTTGGCGTTCTATTGAACTTGACAAAAAAAGAAAATGAAATGAAATGAGACGTCATTGTTTGCAAATCGATTAATGTCAATGGTGAATTGCTATCTTGCACAGATCAAGAGATATTCGCATATTTGTGAAATTTTTATAAAATTTGGCCAAACTTTAATAACTCTGCTTAGAACTAAGACAAGTCGTTTGTTTAACTTTTGCAATATTTGTGATAGAACGCAAGATATTCGACATTAACCGCGAGGAGGCGTGATGGCTTTACATTCAAGTCGAAATTAGTTCTTCAAGTTCATCTGATGTTACTAACCCTAAGAATTTACATTCAAACCTTATTGTTTGCAATTCAATTCAATTCAAATTAATCGTTGATGCAATTTGTAGTGCACCTTGATATTGACCGACGACCATACCGCGTTGAACGCGATTTGAATAAACTTAACTGACTTTTGCCAATGTCTGTTCTGTTCAGTGTGAAGCAAGTGTCTGTCTGTGTGTGAAATGTGATGTTATTTTAAGAAAATATGCATACCGGTGATGACTAGACGACCTTTCGTTGCACTCATGCGAGTTTCGTTGGTGAGACGATGTCTGGTGCGGCATTGATAAGATTTGTAGCCGTCCTCCGGTCCAACGTCGCGAATATGCAGCTCGCCGCTGGGAAGCACCAAGTATTTGCTATCTGTTCGGAACAAAGCAGATGAAATTTTCATTAGGCCGTGTTCGCATAACCCAGTATGTAGAGGATAGGATGTTTGTCTGATAGGAGCGTGCAAGTCAGGTCATGCATTGTATCTACGATTGTCTAAAAGTGGAGCATGCATTGGAAATCAATGATTAGTTATACATATTGTAGCATGCAGGAATCGGCAGAATAAATACAAAAGCTTTCAACTGGATTTGGACGGCATGGCAGGCAAACAAAGGGAAATAAGTAAAAGTCCCAGATGCGTTGATTTTCTCTTTAAATGCCTTCAATTCATTCAATTCGATCACTGAATCCGATCTATTTGTGTTACTTGACGTTTGTAATTCGAGGGCAACAACCGACCGATATTTTAAAACAATCGACTATCGTTTCCACCTAACAATAAGTAAAAGACTTTCGCTGGAAGTGCAATTGTTTGCATTGTTTGCTTCTTTGGCATACCGTAAGTGTCGGAAGGCAGGAACTCCTTGCCGGTGCCTTCCTGCAGCCAGGAAGTGACATACACGTAATCGCTAACGAAACTTGGAATGTGGCATTTGATCACCGCCGTATTGCCATTCAGCACGCTTTCGTCCATCACGTTCGCAGTGTACGCTTGGGAAACGACTGCAACCAAGAGAAAAAGCAGCTGATGAACAAATTCTATTACGTTTTCTTAATTCATCCCAAGTTCTTCCTTCGCTAATTGGCTCTTGGCTTTTTTTATTCAAACTCCTAGAGAAATCACGTCCGTATCCAGGTCGTAAGAAGCACTTTCAGCAAACACTTCCAGCGATGCAAAATGGGAACGCATTGAATATAAAGGAGTGCTTCTGGGATTCAACTGAAGTAGAGCAAGTCAAGTACTGAGGCTGAATCAACAGGTTGTTAAAGAGAGCCCTGTCTTAAAACTAAAGAATAAGACATGCAGGTGAGGAATTGAAACACAAAATAAAGCTCCAAGAACAGGTCAGGAAAAGCTTTGAATTAAAGAGTCGTGTTCCACTCAAATATGTACCATAATCGTCGCCGGTGGAAGGCATTAGATATTTATTGGCAGCGCTGTCGGACCACGCGATTACCTCGACGTGATCGGAGACGAACGAGGGAATATGGCATTTGAAGACGGCGGTGTTGCCCTTAATCACAAACACGTCGTACACTTGCGCTTCGTAATATTGATTCACCACTGAAATTTCAACGGGAATTGATCATTAATTCAACGAAATCAACACATCTCGTTCTTTCCCATTGGATTCCCTACAGACAGCGCTAAATTCATAAACATTATACCCGTTTTACTCGTGATATCCGTCTCGTATTTAAACGTAGTCCCGTCTTCAGCCACCCACGCTTCGATCACCACGAAATCCGTCACGAAGCTGGGCACCAAGCATTTTAATATCCCGGTGTTGCCTCGAAGTACAAACTCGTCAATGACGCGACTCTGATAGAATTGTTGCACAACTAATTCAGGGACAAATAACATAAACACCATCAATGAAAACCCATAGCAAGAGTAAGTGGGACTTTCAAGGACAGAAACTCTAGTAACTAAGTACCAAAGTTGTCGTCTTTCACAAAGGTGTTGCCCTGCGAATCCAGCCAGTTATCAACGACGACGAAGTCGGACACGAAGGAAGGCACTTCGCACTTCATAACAGCCGAATTGCCTCGAATTACGTATTCGTTATCGGCCTCGACTTCGTACGACTGCGCTACCACTATAATAAGAACAAACGCATCTAGGACTTAGACTTCTTCCAGCGACTGTGATACTATAGACTTGTGCATGGAAGGAAACTGAAAAGAAGTACACACTGTACCATAATCATCGATATTCTGCGTGTACGTCTGGCCGTTATCGGCAATCCAAGCATCGACGAGAACAAAATCAGCAACGAAACTCGGAATCTTGCATTTCACCACCGCGCTATTGCCGCGAATAACGTACTCGTTTTCAGCTTCCGTCGCGTAGTACTGGGAAACGACTGCAAAGCCCAAAAGAATGTGTTACAAAACGCCAACCGAGTGCTAAATACCATAATTTGTATTCGCCATAGACAGGCTGTTGCCTTGATCGTCGAGCCACGCATCCACCGTCACGAAATCCGCAACAAATGACGGAATACTGCATTTCAGCACGGCCGTATTGCCTCGAATCACATACTCAGTGAGAATCTCAGCTTTATAAAACTGATTCACCACTGGAATAAATAGCACCACGAATCAATGAATAAGTCTTGACTTGACTGACATATCAACGCATCTGGTTTTCCACTTATTGAAGAGGCACTCGATTAAAATTGGGCCATAGCCATAGGATTCAGCATTCATCCGTGGAAATTACCATCGATTGTCGTCGGATTCGACTGGTACGTGTTGCCGTCCGTGTCGGCCCACGCGACAACTGAGACGAAATCAGCGACGAACGATGGGATCGCGCATTTCAGAACGGCAGAGTTTCCACGGATGACGTACTCATTATTCACTTCAGTTTGGTAGAACTGCTGGACGACTGGAACGAGAAACAAGACGGATGCATAACGTGCACGAGCGTCTAAGGTGTTTACCATCGGGTGCATTGGGCAGAAAGTCTTCGCCCTGGTCCGTGTGCCACGAGACCACACTCACGAAATCGGCCACGAATGATGGCACCTGACATTTAAGTATCACCGAGTTGCCACGGATCGCGTATTCTTTGTTAACATCCGTGTCGTAAAATTGCGCCACCACTGTAATTAAGTGATTAGACTAAATGTAAGAATACACATAAATACACATAATAATTTGCTGGAAAGAAAAGGTTATTTATTCTTGACCCTTGAAATCCTGAAATAATTCCTATAAAAAACAAACAATACAAGACTAAAAGTACATGGAAAGCATTAAAGTTTCAGAGTAAATTGTCCTAGTAATTGATTATAATACACGATTTCAGAAGCGTTTCCACAATTTAATTTATTTGCTGAGTGAAGTGTCATACGCTCTGGTTCCGTGTATGCACTGCAACGCGCCTCTATATTTCCTAGTGAAACAGGCCTGCCGCGGGCAAATTGAGCGCTTTTGTGCGGACAAAAGAGCGCAAATTCAATAAGCACGCAAGTACAAGTGCAATAGCTGCAACAAGAGATTATAATCGCATGGCAGTCGTAGCTGGCAGGCGGCTGTCCAGGGAAGCAAACGACCTCGTTTTTTCCTTGTTTTGTGTTTAATTCATTCAGACAATGTCCTGGCATTCCGCTCCCAAGAGGCGCGAATCACACACGCACATACATACTAACATTTCATTACAAATAAGCCTACCCGTAGATTTCTATTTGAAAAATTGTCAAAAACTGTCCAACGCAACGTCAGCAATTAAAGACTTGAAAAGTGACAGCCCTGTATCTCACTGCGACTACGCATCTTAATAAATCCTCATGCTCAGTAGACGACTGAGAAGAGCCTGGAGACTCATTATTTATTCCACACGCACTTATTCATAAAAGCAAACGCCATGAATACACAAACAAACAAACAAGAAGCAGCATAATTCAATAAAGTGCAAGAGACAAGACTGCTGCTGGATTTAATAGCACCGGAATGTGCGTGGATGCAGTCGATTGCGCCACTCGCGCAGATGTGCCGAGACAATTGAAGGAAATCTCAATTCAAATATGCATCTGCGACGGTTTATCTTACCGCCTCTTCGTCATTAACAATCACACACAATTGCATTGAATTGCCAAACGTCATAAAATCAAATTAACCGCATGTGTTTATTTGAAGCTTCTTGTAATGTTTGAAAAGTTCCAAAAACGCATTAAATGAGACCATCAGTTATTAATAACTACTGCAGAGAGATGAGCGAGCGCAAGCAAGCACGGCATTGATGTCTGTTGTATACACGATTTGTACACAAATCTACTTTACTAACCGAGATTCAAACACGCCGCCGACGCCAGCCCGCATAAGAAAATCTTTATGCACGTCATGTAATCGGCGTTGGTGGGAAAATAATGTATGTTCTTGGAGAATTATTTTTAGGCGGCTGTTTTAAAATTCGCTTCCCTGGCTCTCGTATACAAATACCTATACCTACCGAAGATCAACTTAAGCACGTTCAGCCGATAAGTGCTAAACCACGAAAAGCAACCCATTCATCGGATTTGCCAAAAAACCCCTTGATACCTACTTAAAAATGTACTCTATTCGAAGCTATTGTTTGAGAAAAACTCTTTCCATGTACTTTTAGAACAATGAAGTAGACAAGTTCCTCCAAGAAGGTGCGCATAACCCACCTGCACGAACGTTGACATCGCGAGAATTGATGGTACCAACAGAATTCTTCGCCAAGCAGGAGTACACCTGAGCATGGACATCCTGCCGGTAATCCTCGGCGCGGAAAGGTGGGAACACCAAGTTGCCATTAGCCAGGACACGTCGTAAGCCAGGAACGTCGCCGACGGCGCTGCCATCGGCACGCACCCAGATTATTTCCGGTTGAGGGTTGCCATGAGCGCGACATTCCACCACAGCTCCGGTGGTATTGGAGAAATCGACGCGGTTCGGCGGCTCACGGACGAACACAGGCCCATCGGTGTTGTCGTCGCACCACACTACACCCACTAAGATTAAGAAGCCGCAAGCGGCTGACACTACACCCTGCCACTTCATGATGCACGCGAAGCACACCCACGTGGCGGATACGAATCTGACTAGATATCCACTCGATGAGGGCTGAAGAACCACGAAGAGATCGTGAAGTGAAGCACGCTACAGATACAAGAACAGGAAATTAATACACATTGTTTTCTAATTAGTCATTAATATGTATACGCATAATTAAATTGAACAAACGCTACCGATGATGACTCAAAACGCGCCAATTTGCGGATTTATACGCAACATTTAACTTTATGCAGTGATTCAAATATAAGAGCAACACAAATAATGGCGTCATAAAACGTTTCGTCGCATTTGAGCAGTATGTACGTTGTTGATTGTTGTTGTGTGTCATTCTTCTTCAAGCAAATGACATGTAAACGGATGTTCAAGGAGCGTTTCCGGTGAAAGAATAAAGCACTTCACCTACTACTATATAGGTAATGCATTATAATAAGCAAGAGACACAAAGTGTTTTTGTGGATTTTCTATTTTCTGATAAACCAATTATACGGAGAACCTTTCGATGTTCTACAAGAACAATCATGAATTACATTTAAGAACACAGCATACAACACATTATAAAGCCGTCAAGTAAGTTCAATCATAAGCGGCTTGATTTGTTTAAGTGAGCAATTTATGCAAGAGCGAACGTATCATAAATATGCTGATTTCTCAATCAACTGCCAGTCCGTTATCCTACATCAAATTGATTCTGCCTTGCAGAATGATATACATACTTATATAATTGCGCTTGCGCTTGCATATTATATCTAAATAAACATGATACATATTAAAATGCAAGTAACTTTCAAACATCTATCTGTTTTTTTGAGCTTGAATTCAATATCGAAAGTGTTAAGGATTTCCTTTCCGCCATAATTATTTATTATTGTCAACGACAAGTGCCATAAACACTCAGTAACTGTCTCATAAAAGTAACATGTACGTAGTACAAGAAGCCATTAGTGATGTCTAAGAAGGGCTATCGAAGAGAGAAGGCAATCATTTCGCGAGATGAAACATCTGGAAAGGCACCAGGAGACTTAAAGACTGCGAGTTTGTAATGTATTGAAATCTCTGCACATTTCCGTTCACAGATATCACACGTTCGTGTTTGTTTTTATGCGTTTCATTAATGACTGAGAGAATCAATATTTAAAATCTTCTGAATTTTTTCTAATACTAAATATTTCATGAATAGGCAACTAATGCATTGAAAATCACAGAAAGGAATCTTAAGGGCACGTTCCTATTGAGCTACTAGTACCATAGAGAAAACATCTCCGCTTGAAAGAGCAGGTGGTCAGGCAAAAACTCACAGCTGCACTGCATCTCCTACGAAACCTGCATGAATCTTGATCTGCAACGTGCGTGTTGAGCTGCTGGTTCAACGTGAACCCTACAATGAGATGGTGGTCTTTGAAAAATATATTATACTCAGTCTGCTAGAAATGGTGGAAAGATACCAAATTAATGAATTTAGTTTTATTACATTTTCTATTTGATCCAATGTTCTGTATCAAGCAGACAATTGCTAATTGTTGCCTTATAATTAATTGCTTTATCTATATGATAGTTGTGTAGCCATCATCGTTTGAATAAATAAAAACGCACATGTTAATCGTAGAATGCTGATAAGAAATATATAAACAATTTCGTAATGTTAGGTTAGATTTCCGTCCCAGTGATTTCTGTATGAAAATTGCTGCAATTTTAGACCACAAGGGTAGAATAGGATACTATACGCTTGTTTGTGTATTACTATCGGTGTTTACAAAGGCAAAAAGTTATAAACAATAGTGTAGACCGGCGTGGGTACCTTTTTAATAATATTTTACGTCGCACCGCAGCAAAGCGCAAGTTCTTAATAAAACAAAATTTATACTTACATTTAGAGAGCACAATAATCCCAATAGGACACTATGCACAGCACAATTTTACTTTAAACCCGCACAAATTGAGCGAATTAACAACAACGATGACACATAATCGCGCACCACCGCTGCTGATGATTCTAATCAACAACACACAACGCCTATCACACACTGAAGAAAAACGACTAAGTGCGAGTCTTTACGAAACTTGACGAACATGCGGACGATTGCAGAGTTACCAACCTCTCCCCACCCTGCTGTCAATCGTAAGAAAACCGCAAGATGAAGAAAGGTAGGAATAATAAATTGTTAATGCAAAATTGCCAACTAGAAGAAAATTATATGTTAAGTAGGAATTTTATATATTTGTTGTACAATGATGTATGGGCGTAAACATAAATTATATACAATTACATCTTGATCGATGAATTAGTTGCTGTACATCATCATAGTTAATTTGTTACTATTATTTGCTAATGTTTAAATGATGATTTCTGTATCACCAAGCTCTTCGTCAGAAGGCAGTTGTATCTTGGCTGGGTCAATCAAGTTCTTATCAATCAAGGGTAAGCCTGCATCCTCTCTTCTCTTCAGTTCCAAAAATGCCTCCCTTTGTGCCCAGTCGTGCAAGCTATAATCTGGGGCATATGCAATGGCAAAACCACCCCAAACCAGACAAACAGTTACTGAGGCAAATAAGACTGAATGCATAGCATTCAAGTCTCCTTCTTCAGAGTGCTTATCAAATCCATAACTAATCCAGTTGCGCTTTTTCGTCTTTGTGAGGCACTCCTTCGTTTCTGCCACGGCACTATCGCTGTTTTTCTTGGAGGTTGAGATTAATCTTTTGCCCAATTGCGGCAAAACACGCCGCAAATATGCGTTTTGCAATCTGAAAACACCAGCCATTTCTGCAATGTACAACTTAAGGTTATGTTTTGTTATGTCATAAATGTAGCAGTTCCAACTGACTTCTGTGAGGGCGACACATTCTTAGAACAATTTAAACATGTAGAACGTATGATAAAGAAATTTATTAACAATTCATAATTTATGTAGGTCATCTATGTCTTGAAATTGGTGTGGTTAATTTATGACTAGGCACGCTTTCTTTGCCATAACGCCTCTTTGCTTCTGATATAAAGGCCCATTCCATTTCCTGCACCAGCTTCTCAAAAAACAATAATGCTATTTGGGAATATAGTAGATTTTTAAACTTGAATATAATATAAAAATCTACAATGCATGTCCGAGGATTACTCTTCAAGCCAGGTGAAAATGTCCACGTTGTTTCTAAATAGTTAAATAGTGCTCCTTCTGTGCATTTAGCTGATACAAATCTTGGTTTGATTAGCTTCACATGTGAGGTATAACTTTCTGTAATTGGTGGAAAACCAATATTTAGCGTAGCCCTTATGTTATCAGTAGTTTCTTGCATAATTGTAGATTTAGTACAAAATGGCACAAAATTTTGGTAGTTTTTCACATCTGAGACAACATTGTACATTTCTAATTCAGAGAAACTAAAAGATTCTAAGATTAGATCATTGACCAAGAAAGGTATTTATGTAATTATTACCCAATTAATTTCCTTGCTTGGTATTCTTTACTAGTAGCTGATGAAAATAAATGTATGGTTGGTACAGTGAAGATTGAAAGACACCTAAAATTCAATGAGCTGAGTGTCCTGTCCACTGCGCTGTATAATAATCACATCATACCTGCTTTTGAATAAGGAATTTGAGAGTGTAATGGACATTTTCTAGACGCTACATCATTATGAAAACAAATAATTTTGATCACTGGTAATGAACTTTGGTAGACTTGCTAGGTTATGCAAGATTTTGACAATCCAAACAGCGTTGATAGATCAGAAACGACAGCATCAACAATCAATAAGAAACGAAATATATTTATTGGACAAAATACATGTCAGTGTTTGATATTAATAAATAATATTTGAATACATTTATGCCAGTTTTGCTAGCCATTTCTCCACATCTTCAATATTGCATTTCTTATCCTCACTGGTAACATATGAATCAGCAAACTCAACTTTAAATTGCTTCAGACCAGCAAATGTAAATGCTTCATTTTTATCTCCCAGGCCAATGTTTTTCAACTGATCTTTACCATCAACAGACTCTAATTGAGATGCTTTAGTGATTTTAAGCGTATTTAATTCTTTCTCTAGCATAGCTTTAATAGCATTGCAATTTTTGACTAATGGCTGGTCCTGCTTGTTGCATAAAATCAACAGTGCTGGACATTTTGAACTGATAATACTATCAGTCAATATATTGTAGAGAAACTCTGCCACATCTCTGATATCTTTAGGAATAGTCTGAGAATCAACCACATAAATAATACCCTTGGCTAAATGCTTATGGATATCCAGATATTGAACACGCAGTCTCTCATGTCCCGGAATATCAACGAGTTTCAATGATTTCTAAGATTTAAAAATATTGAAGTATTGTAAATATTATAATTGTAAGAAATCTTACTCCATTAACACAGTAATCTCCAATGTTTTCTTTGATTGATGTATGTGTTAATACGAATTTATTTTGCACCAATCTGGAATGTAAAAGAGTTTTACCACTATCACACAAGCCTGTGACCAGAATGCCTCTCCTGGAAGATTTTCTCTTCTTGTAAATCAAAAATACGACTAGAATATAATTAATTAATATGTTAATATAATTAGAAATAAACACAATACTTAATGTGAAGAAAATGACTACAATTCCCACTATAATTGGAATCATATCCAAATCTTTAATGGAAATGCCAGTTGAAGATAAAAATTTGTGCAAACGTTTATCCATTTCTATGTGTAGAATCGATTTTAATATAAGGTGTGTATTTAATAATTAGAAAGATATAATAATCTGGCCAAAAACAGAGTAGATTGGGTGACTAGCGTATCTGCTGCGGAACTGTGGCAGTAACGCGTGGAGTAAAATACACTAGAATGTCAAACAATTTTTTAAAAACAAGTAAGTATTAACATAGCTATCTTTATTTTAGAAATATTCTTTTGCGGTCTAGAAAGTTTCATTTAGTAATATAAAAAATAGAATCATTACATACTTGATATTAAAAAATCAATAAATTACCAGTGGTTTCAAAACTGTTTCCTAGTTCAATACCTTTCATATCTTTATTATCATTACAGATAGCGAGAAGTAAATGTTACACAATAAACGATGGCCTTGCGATGCATACTTAAGCAATATTTATGCTTTTCAACATTATCAGGTGGTGCAACAAATACCAGAGGTTAATATGCATTTGTAAGCCCTATTATTCTAAACAATTCAATTAAGCGCATTTGTAAACGCGAATCTAACAATATGAACGTGTCAGGTAACGATATATAGCAATAATATATTTGCTTATAATTAAGATTTCCCTAGTGATATTTTCTACATGTACTAGGAATGAGAGTACCTTACAATGAGCGAGAAAATGTTCTTTTGGATGATCAATTACCTTCAAAAGATCCAATAAAGTGGTTTGAATATTGGTTCAATGAAGCAAAAACTAATCCAAACGTTATTGAACCAAACGCCATGTGTGTCGCAACAGCGAATAAGTATTTATTCTTATTTACATTATTAAACTACTGTATTTATACATATTTACAATTAGGGATGGACTTCCTTCAGCAAGAATGATTCTATGCAAAGGGTTTGGCAAAGATGGGTTTAAATTCTTTACCCATTATACCAGCAGAAAGGGCGTTGAAATTGTAAGTTGAAAACATTTAATATATTGAGACATAGCACATCAAAACATACATTTCTTTGTTACATACGTTCCCATCTGTAATGCGACATATATAATAATCATTATTATTAACTTATTTTCTAAAGGAGGAGAACCCCAATGCAGCTTTAACGTTTTTCTGGGGTCCATTCAGTCGGTCAGTGCGCATTGAAGGCGTCGTTGATAAGTTACCAATGGCAGAAGCTGAAGATTACTTTAGTGGACGACCATATAACAGTCAAATTGGCGCTTTATGCAGTGACCAAAGTAAGCCGGTGGCATCGCGAGTCGTTCTATCGCAGAAAGAAACTGAACTCAAGGCGAAGTATCAACCCGGCCAAGTGCCCAAGCCACAGTTTTGGTAACAAACTAATATCAGTAATAAAAATATCTTTCTGTTTTATAACAAACAACTTGCAGGGGTGGATACATTGTGCGCCCACAACGTATCGAGTTTTGGCAAGGACAAACAGATCGTATTCACGATCGTATACAATTTTTCAAGCCAAAATCTCCCCAACAAGCCGACGATAAGTTAACTTTCAGTGGAGAAGACGGATGGCTGTACCAACGTTTAGCTCCATAATGATTTGAAACAACAAACATGAAATAAACACTGAGTCTTCCCTTAGTCATAAGAATACTTTGTCACAAATACGTACGCGTATGTTTATTTCCGAACCTTATTTGAATTTTAGCGCAATAATTTCACGTTGAACTCCTTCTTGTTCCTTCCAACAATGTTCAAACGTGAAGACATCATCCGCTTTAATCATATCCTCAAAGCTTCCGATTCCACCACCAACCCCAAAGTAGTAGGTCTTGGCAGCCAGGTAACTAAATTCAAATCGTTTAAAAATAAGCAGGTCATAGAGCGCAACTGAACGGCAATCCACAGTTAAATATAAAATATTCTTGGAACCGTAAGAACACCCAACTAAAATACAACAAGTCTTATCCAATTTGATTTTGATTAGCTGCATTTAGTATTGCCTATAGTTGAGTACATTAAAATCTTTAATTTTTCATTTAGAGTGCAGTGGATAGCCGTTCTGATTTTTTATCAAAAATAGTAATGCTTACATTGTTCCAGTTTTCTTAAGTCTTTGCTTTAGCACGTCATTAAGCTTGATGTAGTTATCACAGTTATAAATGGTCTCCGACGTTAAAATATAGTCAAACATCATGTCATCATTTGCGAAATCATCTGCAGTCTCCTCCAGAAATGACTTCCAGTCTCCGGAATAAAATCTGACGTTCTTGGGCTTTTCTGACGCTTCTTGGTTATTCAGTAATGCATTTGGTATGGTAATGTATCTGAGAACTTCTGGATTCTAAAAAGAGGAATTTAGTAAAATATTTTAAAAAAAACACCACCTATACATACATAATCCTGAAAGTATACAGTAGCACCAGTCACATATGCGTACAAGCCTAAAATCCCAGCACCACACCCCAAATCAAGAACTTTCTTGCCCTTGAAGTCAATTTCTGCATCATAGAGGTAGTTCAAGAGATCATAGGTACACTGCCAGATTTTCAAGCCGCCTTCATAGACGGCTGTGACCAAATCAGAGTGATCCTTGTCAGCTTGAAATATGGAATTGTTCTCATCTCTCTGTTTTCTGATGATATCTGCAACCAGTTCTGTAGACACATGTCTGATGAGGATCTTGTCTTCAAGTTCAATCAGATTGAGATAGTCATTGTTAATGTCAAGCAGTTCTGGACTGACAAAGTTGTTGCCAATCAATATTTCCTCGGATTTTAACCATTTGAGAGATTTCTCTGGTTTTTCTATAAAGAAAATAACTTGTTAGCCAGATGATATAGGTTAGATGCTGAGCTCACCAAATGTGTGCTTCTCGGGCTGGTCGTTGTCTGATGAAAACCCAAATTGGAACATATCGTCTGGTTTTTTAAGCAGTTCAATAATCTTACAGGCTTAAAGAATCGTTATTAAGCTAAAAGTCTAAATTGTTGTTGTAGAATTCAAATATGTGTCACACATGTGATAAAACAAAAATTTACCTACAACTGATCAAAGTGCCTCCCGCGACATACTAACGAACTACTAAAACGAGGGAAAATTAAATTGTATTTTGAAAATTTAATCAATAATTGGACAATAATACGCAATCGTTGCAGAAAGGCGACTGAATGGTATGCTAAACATTTACAGTAATTTATGGTAAAGAAATGTTTATTTAAACATTGTTTATTTCTCGAACACTAAAGTTACAAACCTATTAACAGTGATATCATAGCTATCAGTTTCAGTGCGAACACATATTTCTGCGCGTGTGAAACCACTGCCTTGCAAATCACTGCTGGAATCGCGAACCTGCAGACGAATGCGGTGCCCAAAATGCAAATTCAATTCCGGAATGCAGGCGGGGGTGCCGTAAGGCACGTTTAAATCTGGATCCATGGAAAGGGTCACATAATGAATGCGATCATCTATGTAGTCCTGTCATTTGATTAAACCCATGCCATAAACACCAAATAAACGAAATTCAATTTCCCGATGAATTTAATTAAAAATAATTGATAAATAGAGTTTACTTTACCTGTAACGTTCTTAGTTTATAACCTTTTTTATCCCTGTAAGCGTACACATGGTCTATGTCGTCGTAGTCAGGATAATAAGCGGTTAAAGTTACGTTTTCGTAACGTTTGCCCTTGCACTCCAAGTTAATTTCTTGGATAGAAAACGAAAATTGAATAATTATGTAAAACTACACAGTAAAAGACCGAGACTAGAGCCTTACCATTATCAAAGAGGCCCCAAGTTAATGGAATTAGTAAGGTGAAGGCTGCAATTTGAACGAAACACTTCATTGTAATGAGTAAAGACTGACTGCTAATTCGCAACGATAGATTGGATTACATGTCCGCTTTCTACCTTTGCAAGCATAAATATATTGATTACTCATTCTTTTTCCTGCTGATTGAACTCTAAATAGACATAGACGGTTTAAATTTGCAACTGAAGTGTTTATGTCAAGTATCCGTCCATATAAATCAAGTTTTCATCAAAAATTTTATAATACGAATTCCACGTCTACCAGAAATAAATGGATACTGGATAGGACAATGAGTAGTTCTATTGTAGCCCGAAAATCGATTAATCAATGGCGTAGCTATTATGTTTTTACACAATTGTACCAACTAACAACAAACGATGAGTCTATTGCACGACTTCGTGAATGCTGCGAATAAATAGGCCAGAAGGATATTTTATTCACTCGCAACAAAGTTCGCAATTTACGAACTCATAATGCGCCAAATTAACAATTTATGCAAGGGTTGACGTTTGAGCAGCGCAACATCAACGCAAAATAACTTTTTAATTGCTTATTAGCCATTAGTTTGCAATTATAGCGTCTTCATTTGCATAATTTGCGCACAAGAGGTAATCACGCATTGCTAAGTGCCATTATCGCGTCGTAATAGGAGTGGATATATAAATTGGGTGACACTTTATCTATGCACTCAGAATTAACAAAAAGCTTACAATTACAGTGTGATTTAATACAATTTCAAATTGAGATGACATTTAAAACCTTGATTAGGAATCAAGTTTGCATACAAAGTTTCACTCAAAAGAACTTCTTTTTCTGCAACAGAGAATTGAAAAGGAAAAGAGGAAATTAATGAGAACTTTCTTCCCTATTTCAATCTGATTACTTTCCCGCAACTTCTCACGTGCATAAATGCAAAAACTTCTCTTATTTCTTGAAAGAAAGAAACATGAAAAGAAGTGTTTCTTTAGATCTTTTCTAAGAATAAGGGAAATATAAACATAGTATGTCCTTGCTCAGGCCCTGCGCGCTCCAATGCTCTAATTACTGATATTAATTACACTCGTAATTGATTTACCAAGTGTATCCAAAATTTGACTCTTTCAAAATATGAATTCTTAACAACCAAATTAATAACCAGGATATTGTTCTAACAATAACCCTGTTGTCATTAATAAATTTTGAATTTCTATATTTTCAGTGGTTCGTAGTAATAACGTGAAATAAATAAATGCATGTCGAAGTATTGTGTATTGGTGGTGGTGTGAAGACGACGGCACTTGAATAACGAACGCACAAACAAACCCATACATATTTTCACAACATTTCCACAGTTACCATAGTGCTACCACGACGTGACGCGTCCTTTCCACGCCGATACCATTCACCCAGCCGGCATTTGTTACAACTACGTTGAAGCGTGGCTAGCACCCATTCAACGACCAACAAATGCTGGCTAACCGCAATAGCAACCACCATACCCATATCTATCCTGCAGTTTGAACCGAGTTCGCCTGACTCGCACACAGTGCGCGCCCATCAAAGGTATCGACAGAATCGCAAAGGTGTTCAAACTTTCCATTCGTCAAATTTCACTAGACTGACTGGATGGTGAATCCGAGACAGTGCTCATTAATAAACACCATTTCCAGTGGTGAACTAGAGCAGAAATACAGTGCGAGAAAACTCAGTGATAGGTGGTGATTCACCATTTTATTTATTCATTATCCTAGTTGATTCGAATTGTAACCGTTGGTTTTAAATTATACAAGACATTTGGCGGTTAATTCATTAATTTTAATTGTGTTTTAAGCGTGATAATGTTTAAATAGTTGTAAGAAGTTATACAGGTAAGTTTATTTAATTTTTTTGGTTTCTTGCATGCCTGTATGTTGGCTTTGCTTGTTAGTCCTAACTTAACTTCTGCATGGCTTAAATACCCCCTTGGCTTAAATTAAATAAAATAATTTACTGCCTAATTAATAACTGAGCAATAAATAAAGTAATAATTGTACGAGTAAAACTCATCAAACTTTTCCAAAAAGAAATTGTATATAAATTTGTACCAATTATTAGACCTTCGACATACAACACACAAATTATTATATACCTACCCCTATAATATTAGGCAAATAAACAAACCGAGATTGAAACGCGAAAGGTTACAACAGTGCGTGTAGTTTAATCAGTTTAATCAGGAGTTTCTGCCTATAAACGTTTTGGCATGCACTCAGAAACGCGAAAAAGAACGCCCACCCACAATCCACACCTGTATGAAATTCATGATATAATTTGATACGAAACTACTAATTCCATTTCAAGTTCAAGTACGTTTTTAATTAATATGTAACACTATGCCGAATATAAACGTCTTCCAGACTTCTAGTACGTAATAGATTCGTTTAAGAATTAAGTTATAGAATAATAAACATTTTATTTTTTACTTTTTAATAACTTGTTATTTACTTTTATGAGCACTGGTTGATTAAAACTTAAGCGACGAGGTTTAAAGGGTAGATAACTGATTAAATTGATATAAAATTTAAGTATATATTAGAGAGTTCTATTTATAAAGGTAATTTTCAGGCACATATCCATATGAAAGTCAGCGACTTCAAAATGTTAATTATACGTTCTCGATGCTGTTGCAGTTTCATTAGCATAATTTAAACAATTTTTTCCGTGTAGTAATGCAACGAGAAACACCACGATATGTGCGTTTCGTGCCAGTTAGCTTATTCTCTGTAGTAAAATCGATTCGCACTTTTCTCTCGCCAGCTGTACGACGTGATTATCACCTTCATTAATCCGTTTGTTATGCAATTATGCTAATCTTTCATGCAGAAAGTGCGTTTCAGGAAAGCAGGGAACCAGTATAATGCTAACATATAGAAATGCGATCATAATTCATTCAAGTTATCAATAGATTTTTTCACAGAAATTGGAATAAAATTTATGAGATTATTACAATATATAACTCATTCATTTTTTAAATTACTTATTCCGCAAAGTTTTAGAAATATGTTTATATAAATCAATTTATATTTTATAATATTCTAGTATGTATAATTATTATTCATGCTTTATTAATTAAGGTTTGGTGTGGTTTTACACAAACATGTTTGGTGGTGTCTTCACAAAGTGTGTTGTCCTTAAAACTATTGTACTTATGTTAGTTTCCAATTATAATATGTTTCTTCCTAGTGGTGTGTCTTTTGTATTCTAAAAGTGGTGTGGCAATAGTTTGTTGTGTGGTTATATCTGTTAAAATATCTCTATTTGAGAAAACAATTTCTATTTGCAGATTTAAAAAATGTTAATTAATGGCAGTGTTTAAGTTCCTTATAATTCAGCCACTAAAGTTTGATGTGTAAATTGATAATTCATAAAAATGCCAGTGCCAAGGAAACGTTCGCAGTATTTGCAACGTCCAGACCGATTGAAGCAAATGAATGGTCTTTATGTTCACTCCAGCCCTCCCCGAGGTAAATAGAAGTGTTTTTGTTTCTTGCACCTGTAATTAGCGTCACAAAAGTCGTGAGGAGTCTGAGTCATCAAAGAGTCTTCCTTTTTATTGTTTTCAGTTCAAATGTTATTCACGTTCGTGTGATATTTATACATGTTTTTTTTACTATACTATTTAGTCAGGTCGAAACGAATGCAATGTTTAGCAATATTCACGATATGTCACAAACAAGAATGTAACATATTCTTTATGAGACCTCCTGGTAGGTAACATGGAAAAATTGCACGCAATCAATTGTCTTTTTAGTTCATTTCTAGCTAATATTTATTTTACCATATTGTGCAGACTTGTATATAGTACTTATATTTGTTTAATATTTTATTAAAAAACTATATAGCAGTCCCTTTAAAAAATTAAAACTAGTTCAATAAAATTAATTAAAATTAGTTCAATAATTGAGGAAACAGATAATTAAGGTTAATGCTAATATGTACCCTACGTATTTTAAATATCTGCTTTAAATTTTTATCAGCAGAAATCAATCGGCTTGTGTGATATGCATATTTATCACACTTATAGAGATATGAAAGTTTAATAAGAACTAGTGATGGCTTTTATCGTCACAAAGCATGAGTGATGGGGAAAAAGGATAACGTTGTACAACGACCTGGCGTCACCTTTTACCCTACATCTGTCATCTTTTATAATCTCAGTTTAATGCGCTAAACATTTACTATAAACTTTGAAATTATATACATAATATTGTATATTTGATGTATTATACCTATTCTATTCAACATTATATTTCAAAATTAATACCAAGAAACCATTCAAGAAACATCAGGAAAAGAAATACATTGATGAGTAATTTGTAGTGTTCCACTTAATGTTTCGATCCTTCAAAGTTGAAGATAATTAATAATTCAGAATTCTATTAGTCCGATATGGAGCAGCACTCGCGTATCTAACTTTTGGGAAAATAATTAATTTGTAATTTAACTTTCTTTTAACACTTTGAAAAGTGGAATGTGTTCATACGAAAATTTTCATAATTAAATAAATTTTTAATTAAGAATTTTTATTTCCTCCGTGGCATTGTGTTCCCTTTGTATACGAAGAGATAACCGTACTTCAGGGTAAAGTCTGGGCTTTTGTAAACATTTTAAGTACTCTAGTTGCATGTTGCACAATAGAACAAACATTGAGAAGAATACACTTTCTTACAATTATCCTGCTACGTACTGAACGAATAATCGATTTCTGATTAAATGGATTTATAAATAGTTAATGCGAGCCGATTGCTCAACCATGTGTTGTAACTTGGATCATATTAGAATTCACTTAGGCTTCGTGGAAGTTGTAAAAGATTAACAAACGGCAATTATGATATGAAATGTGCATACCATTCACTTATGTGAAGAATTTTCACAAAGAAAGGCATAAGGATGATAAAAAAAATAGAGAAATAAATTTGCCAGCACAATGCAAACATGGGAACGTCAAAGAGCATGGCTAGCAGCCCACACGTAAAGTTCTAAGTATGTAATGATAAGAAACCCACATCATTGTCGTAAATTGTAGCTTGAGTATAAGTAACAAGTGTATCAGCTTTGAAAAAATATGACTGCATGCTTTAAAGCAGACATATTTCAATAATTGAAGGTTATCAGAGAGCATGGAATATAAATTAATGTTTTCCGTCGCAAAGCGTCGGACGCGTCGTTCAATACCGTAATATCAGGCAACCCTTCAATACAACAGTTCAGGATTTACGTTATGTATTAATTTTTGAATCAAAATAGTACTATTCTGCATTTAATGATCGTATTATCCGCTTATTTACTGCAAGTTTAATTAAGTATACACTCACATTTGTGTTTGTTTGTTTAACAGGGATGTAACACTATATCCTTAGTGGTTTTAAAGTTATCATACAGTCCTGATAACCACTTAGCGACCGTGTCACGCAAACTACTAATAAAAATACTTCACTAAGTAATTTCCTTCGACAAGGTCTAAGCTGAGGTGTCGTTTGAATGATTTTCTATTATACTAAAATTGCACACCACATTTAAAAAATCTGAATAACAAAAAGCAATATTGCTGTCGAAAGTGTTAAGCGTTGAGTTTTAATTCAATTAAGTTTACTTGAGGCATAATCAAGCATTCTGGTTGTAATTACCTACTTCCAGCTGCGTAATTATACAGCTTCGTAATTAATTTTGCCCGGTGTTGATATACTGGGCAAAGGTGCAATGACGTTGATAGACATCCAAGATGCCAATGAATAAAGCTAAAAGCCAAGAACACAATGACTCGAACAAAAGCATAAAAAATATAGTAATGTCAAGTAAAAACATTGCCAGCCAGCATGCCGGGTAGCGTATCGTAATCAACATGTTTTAGCATGTATGTTCACGATAAATCACAGCGGGCGTGTTCAATTCGCATGAATAATTAAACAAACCCGCCAATTCTGCAACCAGCGTCTCGCAAAGTGACTTTTTTATGTTGTCACACCGTTATATTTCTATATTCAAATCACTCTGCTCAATTATATGCAAATAGTTTCATCTGTTACAATATTTAAAATTTTGTAGAATTAGTAGAATTTGTAGAATTGATTAGTATAAAATTGGTTTTGTTATAGTATTACAAGTGAATTCAGCGCACATCAAGCAACTGATACGGTCTGGAGATGTCGAACGTCTTGAGACATTAGTGTACGATGGACAGGGAAGAAAACTTTTGACTGAAAGTTCTCCAGATCCCAAAGTGAAACAGTTTTTGAAAAACTTACCCGTATTAATGGTGAGTTATTATATTATTTACTTGAAATAATAAATAGACTAATTAATATTTATCACGACTTGTTATAACTATTGATTATTTCGACTTATTTTTATATCGACCAATTAAAAAGTTTTAGTTGTGACGATATCACATACATGATTTAAACATCATCTAAATATAATTCGTTACTTTCGGGACGTAGTCTAATTTAGGAAAATACCACTTCTTGAATTTTTTATCGACGTATTTTTAGTTTTCAACCTTTCCATTTTTTTTGTGATTTATTTTAAAAAGTATTCCTTTATTCTCTAACAAAGAACACATAATCTGGAGAGAAATATAATGTTAATATGTATTTCTATTTTTACATTCAACGATAATAATAATCAGCACCTAATTCGTATTGTTATTTATTATATTTATTGTTAGGGTTTGACCTTATCCTAGAATAAATTATCATTTTGTACTACTTTGTTTTTGTTCCAGAGTAAAATAAGCTTATTGCATGACGCCGTAAATAGCGGCCGATTGGACGAACTCCAATCACTGCTAGAAGAAGAGAACGAAAAGACTAGGAAGAGACTGATCCTCGCCAAAGATGATGCTGGCGTTGGCTTACTGCATAAAGCAATCTACTATGATCTTAAGAATATAGCAGAATGGATGATCAAAACCTATCCTATGACAGCACAGTCAAAAGATGCGGTAAGATAAATACAATTTTATGATCTGATGAAACACAAAACCTTATAACCAAATATTTTCAGGAAGGACGAACGCCTTATCATTATACTCCAATGTGCACAAACCCAAGCGCCATTCAGAAGCTTCTTAAAGTCGCAGGAGCTGATCCTACCGCGTTGGATAACAGGCAGCGATCGGCAAAATACTACAAGGATCATATTTCCGAATTGGAATTGCCCAGCCCACATAAAACAGCCTTTAATACCAGAAGAAGTACAGCCGTAGCCGAAAGTAAGTACCTCTATCAATTATTACAGAAACAAATCGTAAAACCGGCCAGAAATATGTAGAATTAGTCCACGCAATAAAATACAAACTATTCCTGGTGGGTCAAAGTAATAATTACACGAATTGGTGTCACCGATTAGTATGATTAGGACGGCCAGTCTGAATAAATACGAACTGTATGTAGTAAAGAGGCAAGTCATCAGCACTCAATATAGCCTCAACTTTTCCGAATTGCGTCTCTAAAACTATTAGTAACAAAATT
>NBZA01001548.1:23097-50277 GCA_003054995.1 Aleochara bilineata
AACTTGCGACATTTCAATCATAATCGAAATTTTATTTATGACGTGTAATTAGCCTGACCCGGTAATCTATAAACACAGAGAATATTTTCAATTTTTCATTTTAAGTAATCGAAAATGACCTTGTTCGCCCTTAGAAAAACAAAGAATGATAAATTATCAAACCTTTTTACCATTATTTAGTTTTTACTCACTTATCAAATTTCACATGATGAGTAAGAAAGAAAATGCAATACTTAATCATTTGTCAGAATTCCAAGAATTAAATTGAAATATTTATTACGTAAAATAAATCAATAATTGATTTATTTACCATCAAGACGAACAAAAAAGGTAATAATGAGGTTGGTTTTTAAAAGTAACACGGTTTCAGTCCCCGCGTCGTAAGAAGTGCTCAATAAATCAATATTTAATGAGAAGTCAGGTCTAATACGAGAAAAACATTATATACTGACCCCTTAAGCGATTTCCTATGAAAAGCAGCAAAGCAATAAATAAATAATAATAAATGATTCATCGAAATGTTCGAGAAATTTCGACGCTGGATTAATAACAAGTACCTATTATTCCGCGAAGAATACTATGTACCATCACCATGATTTCCCTGACCGGAGTGATCGCTAGCAGACATGCTAGTGTGTTGTCGGACGATCGATAAATGTTTGGTAAATGTTCAATTATTAATACGTGAATTCAGTCACGTGATGCGTACAACTCGTATATGTGACATGGAAAAACTCATCGGCGCTTTCCTTCGTCTATCCGGTGTCCACCTCATTCGAGTTCGCGTTGGCGTATCGACGGACACGTGCGCATATCCCAAGGAAAATATACGTACCCATTGTTGACACAAGTTTTTAAAAGAGTTTGAGTCAAAATTTCAAATTTAAAATGCGCGATGGGTTCTCAGGTCTCAACATCAAGAAATCCAATATTCGAATATGGATTCATCAGAGAGACCTCTCCAGTCTTCAGCAAGTTATCTGGGAAGGACATGGTAATCGGCTTCTAGTGGAGCACAGCAATAATCCTAAAGTTAAACGATTTCTGGAGGCGTGTCCTTATATTTTGGTAAGTTTTGATAAAACTCTCACAACATTAATCATTTCTTTGAGTTGTTTTCATTGGAATGTTAGGGATGCATCAAAGAGGTACATCAAGACGTTATCAACGACGATTTAGGCGGTTTCAAAGAACACACTAGTGCACCAGTTCCTAACGTAATCTTCATAGCTAAGGATCAAAATGGACTGACACCTTTACACAAGGTTTACCATTAAATGTTTTGTCTACTTTGAAACTAAATTTGTTGTTTGTTAATCTCTTAGGCTGCTGGACTTGGAAGATATGATATAGCAGAATACATCATAGCACACAACCCAAAAAGCCTGACCTGTGTTGACAACGAAGGCCGGACACCGCTTCATTATTCTGTTATCCTTAAAGATGGCGGAAAAATGTTTGATTATTTAGTAGAAGCCGGTGCAGACGAGGGAGCACTCGATATTGTAAGTGGTTCACACACATGTAGATAAATAGTCCCTCGACGCATGTCCGTGACGTTTCGTGCCACGATTGAGTGCGCTAATTGCGCTTGTAATTACTTACAGAAATCGAAAAGCGCAGGATTTTACAAGCTGCGCACCAATGAGATTGACGCGAAGCTTTGTCATGTCATACCAGAGTCGCCGCGTAAAGCGAAGGAAGTGAGCTCATTCGACTGGGGTATTCTCGGGGTAGCAGCAACACCTTTAGAGGAAATGGCAAAAGTTATCAAATCGGCCAGTGAAGAAGAAGTTAATGGCAATGGAGTTGAAAAAGAACATGAAGAAGAGCAAGCTATTGAAGGAAATACTAATGCCGAACAAGAAGTTGAAGAAAGTAATGGTCATGATGCTGAACCCACAGAAGCAGATCCAGAACCAGAACCAGAACCAGAACCGGTACCAGAAGTTGAAAGTGTTCCTGAGCCAGAACCAGAGACTGAACCCGAACCTGAAGCTGAAACAGAAGCAGAACCAGAACCTGAAGCTCCAACGGATACAGAACCGGAACAAATTCCAGCTGATACAGAATTTGAAACTACTGACGATGGAGGTCAGGAAGAAACTCCACTGGAACCAGAACCCGACACTGAGGTACCAACTGAACCCGAAGAGAATGAAACTACAATGGAACCAGAAGCAGAAACAGAGGAAGAATCTAACGTGAAAGCAGAACAAGAATCTGCAACAGAACTAGAACCGGAGGTTGAAACGGAACCAGAACCAGTGGTGCGAGAACCAACACCAATGCCCCCTCCAGTACAAGATACAAGCCAAGAAGACAACGAAGACAAGCAAGAGGAGGATGAAGAAAAAGATGAAGATGAGAAAGACAAAGAGACAGCCATTGTTGAGCCTGAAGCAGTCATAGAGGGCGTTGTCAATGGTGAGAACGAAATTGAAAGTGTGAATGAACAAGGAGCAACGAAAGAAGACCACGACGATTCCGAAATAGCGACTATGGTAGCTTCAGGAAATATGGAACAACTAGCCGGACTGGTCTTAGACGGGGAAGGTGAACGACTAATGGGTCACACGAGTGATGTCCCTGAACTACAATCATTTCTCGACAACGTGCCCATTTACATGGTAAGCAAAATCCACCCATGATAGCAATGAATCACGTTAATTAATTATTTACGCTATTTTAATGACTACTTTGCATCTAGAACAAAATCAATCGAATTCACATGGCGGCACGTGATGGTAGTTTGAAAGAACTTCAAGCAGCTTTAGATCGGCGTAAATTTGCAATAGCCAAGGACAAAATATCCCCGAATGGGGCCAGTCCCTTACACGTGGCGGCAGTCTTTGGTAACACAAGTATTGTACGGTATTTAGCAGGACGTTTTCCTGAAACTGTCAGCGTTCTTGACGATAACGGACGTACACCTTTACATTACGCTGCAGTCATACCGGACAATGGCCACTATTACAATTTATTAGTCCACCTTGGAGCAAACACACGCTCAGAAGACAAGGTAGTATGGTACATCCAACCATGTAATTTAGAAATTACATGATCAATGTTTTCTTTTTCATAGTACGGACATACCCCGGAGTTTTATCGATCTAACCAAGGAGAGTTTTCCCATCGCGCGATAATGTTGGACTTCGGCGCTGAGGAAGTGGCTGAAGAAATGCTGAGCGATAAAGGTAAGACTCACGGATGCTATAATGTGCTCTAGTTGTTGCAATGTCTTGTTATTTGGCGTGGTGTTGTTGTCCGTCTGTTTGTGCCTGTGGTGATTTGTGCATTGTTTTACCCACGAGTCAAAGTCACCCAAAAAGCAGAGTACCGAATGCATATGCAATACGCAAATATTTGAAGCAAAAGCCATTCTGGCACAAACTGTTTGTTACATACCACAGTTCCCGATGACGTGTATTCGGCCCGGAAAGATCTGGATGATCAGGACATGATTTCCGTCCTTGAGCGCTGTTACAATGTCTTGCATGGTCGCCGAAACAGCAACGCCACTTCGGCTGCTTCTACAGCAACCGTCAAGTCCGTATCGACTCCGCATACAATTCTCAGTCGCCATACAAGACGTTACGTCTTCGACACGGTGAAGACCCGCCTGACTAAGCTGGACCATAACTTATACGACGTCATATGGCCCAGCGTGAAAAAACTGCCCACTGATGGAGATTTTCGCTTAAAGCTGGAATCTGATCTACCTTTGGGAGTAATTGCGCCTGATTTCGAATCATACCATGTGTTTGCAGAATTATTACTGCCTTTGATCAAAGAAAAAAACAACATGGATGTGCACTCAGACCTTGGAGATCATCCATTACCACAGTTTTCGAAGCTCGAACCAATGGGCAACGGGTTAATGAATGGGTCTTCATTGGATGTACATCAAATCGAAGAACCCACAACAATAGCAGAGTTTGACTTGGACCTTGACCCTCCAGGGAAAAACATTATATCCGGACAACTGGAATGCACCCGGAATATTAAAGATTTCAATCTACCAAATTACCTAACGGTCAATGAGTTGGAAGCTGTGGAAAGAAATGTTACAAGTGTTTTGCTTCATCATGATATTGCATCTGCTTTGTACCCAAATGCCACAGAAGATGAAATTGAAGACAAAGGCAGTGGGGTATACTATACCATGAATGAAATACTTGAAGATCCTTCAGAAGCTCGTGTGCTTCTGGCATCGAATGGATTGCTTATTCCATTGTGGAATATTCCAGAATCAGATCGTTTGCATGGGAAACATTGGCCTTATGGCCGCGGTGTTTTCGTTAGCAATAGTTATAACTTGGCTGTGTGGATTAACGTCTTAGATCATATTAGAATCATAACCGTAACATCACCAGTGAAGCCGGGAAATGTAGGTCACATTTACACGCGACTTCATAAGTTATTGCATTGTATGGATACGAAATTAACTTTCCGATGGGACGATCAATTGGGGTACTTGAGTGCGCGGCCAAGTGCAATCGGCACTACGCTTCAATTCAATTTCAATATCCGTTTTCCGTACTTGATCAAGGAACCTGATAACTTCAAGTATCTATGCTCGGTGCGCGGACTTAATTCTTATCGAAGCATTGCAAGCTCAGATATTATTCGTATATGGAACAAGCAATGCCTTGGCATTACGGAACTTCAATGTTTCGAGGATTTTTCAACGGCCGTTTGCAATATTCTTCAGTTGGAGAAAGACCTCGCGATGTCAAGCTCACTACATATTGCTGCGTTATTTGTAAATATGTTTAAACGTAAAAAGACAGCTGAAAGCTAAGAAGTGAATATTCAACTCACAATCAGTATTAATGTAAAACATTACTGTGCATGAAAACACAAAGAATTACCAATAAACAAATGTCTCACAAGTTATTCTATTCAATTTAAATACTTCTACTTGTATTATAGTTGGATAAGACGATTTAAAAGCGAGTCAATATTTTAATGACAGTCTGGATAAAAATAATGCTTTGATTAATTAATTAATGGATCGCTAGTAGCGATAATAACATAGCAGAAAGAATAATAGAGAGCAATTACTGGACTTGCTCCCTGTAGGTAATGAATACATGCATGAACACACTAACATACCGACATTTTTTGCTTAATCAATCATTGCTGATTAAACATTTACTAAGTGCTTGCATAATTGATAAGTAATTGCGTTTTCTATTTGTTTTAGAAGGTCTTCATTCCCAAGTAGAAATGCCATTCTTCTGCACCGAAGAGGGACGCTATTTGGCTTCATGTAAGTTTGACATTTACATACCTTGAGTGTGTTTGTTCGAGTTAACTGACTGGTTATGCACTTCAAAGTAATTTCTGTAGAATTCGTATTGTTTGTGTGTTTTCCTACTATCTATCATCCAATCTTATTCAAATTACACTTATAATCAGCTACAAAAGCTATACCGCGATATAAATTTGTATTTCTTCTAAGAAATCAAACTTTTCTTGCTTCTATGACAATAAAAACCTTAGATTCAGAAAATACCTGAAGCTAAGAATTTTATTTGAAAATGAATAAGTCTAAAAGTCTATAAGCGACAATAAATATAAATACTTATACCTGTTTACAGTTAAATTAGTAAACTAGTGTTAGTTTTAATGTAAATAATATGTTTTTTGTTGATATTATTGACTTTCCTCGTATTATTTATGAATATTGTGTATTTTTCATATACATATTGTGTTTGTGCTTAGTCTAAATTAACTCATATTTCTTGTGTGTCCTGTCAATATTGATCTATTTTTCATACGTGTGTTGTTTGTAAGTGCTTGCTTCCCTTGTGCTTTGTAAAAATAGACTATGTCGTTTTCTATAATACGAATATAAAACTTTATACTACAGTTTCTTAGTTGCAATACTTCCACCAATTTTCAACCGACAAAGTGATTTACTTGCACTGGTAACTAACTCTTCAGGAATCATTTCTTATTCATGATGCTTTCACGCGAATAATTAGTATCTAGACTCATTAGGCATCATTTGTAAATCGTTAGCTCGTAAGGGTAAGTAAGGAAAATATACTCGTTCATCAAGAACTGAGTAGAGTGCATTTTTTCTGGTCTGATGTGTTTGTGTCTGTAGCTTCTCGGTCTGGTGTACTGATGTGCGTTTTAAACAAATTTCCAGTAATTGCTTCCATTCCAGCACTCGGCGATCCTCTCATAAAAGGTTTAACCGAAGTTGCAAATAAGCGACCTGAGGATCCAATAGCCTACTTGGCTCAATACTTATACAACTTTGCTAATAATAATAATCATCGTGACCCTTCCAGAGGGCGAACACAGGTAAAGAAACACAAACACTTCCACAACATATCTTACTTTATGATGTGATATTCTCATTGTAATTAATTACAGGAAAATGAAAATCTAATAACACATGCTACCCCACAGAATGAAACAAACAGAAACGCACCTAACTCGCTAACAATTCCTCACGCAAATATTGATGTTGTCACATTAGATCCAGATGAAAATCAACCGGCGGAATCAGCTTTTAGTCCCACAAGTCGGGTAAGATGTTTATTACTTACTTGTATTTAATTTAAATAGTTGAAAAAAGCATGAAGATCAATATTTAACTGGATAATTACAATTTTCAAACTGTGCAAACGTTTAGGATGAGCATGGTCAAAGCATGTTGCACTTTGCCGCTGCCCGATCGCACGGTCGAAACGCTTTATTCCAACTGCTTGTGGAAACGAACATTAACATTGGATATCGAGACGAATTATATCGCACTGCTAGAGATATCACCATACAGGCGACTATTCCAGAAAACACGATCGAAATTGATAGATATGTCTTGCAAATAGCTTCACAGGGTATTCAACAAAATTAAATAATATGACTTAAGACTAAAAGTAAAATTTACAAATATTTATAGGAGACACCGACAAATTAGTAGAACTATTGTTAGACGGTTATGATCACCTAATAGACATTATAGATGAAGATGGTGTACCAATAGCAGAAGCAGTTAATCAAGCAAATCAACCAGAAACTGTTGCATTTTTACATTCAATTTTAGCATTTGAGGTAAGACTTTGGCAAGTGTGTCGTTTATGAGTTTTAAGTACTTTTCGGATTTTTAGGAACGTAGAGAACGGGTACATCATGCAATCCGCGAGGGAAATCTTAGCGATGTACAAGAAATGCTAGCTGATGCAAATGACACTGGAAGTGGACGACTCCTAGCTATTGGAAGGAATAGTTATGGCAGGTGCACCTTACATATTGCAGTTTTATGCCAACAAGAAGAAATTGTTGATTATCTGGCGAATACATTCCCAGAAACATTATCAGTTGGAGATAACGTAAACATATTTTATTCTTTCGATCTATATTCAAATATTTGATCATTTTATTTTTTAGTTGGAAAGAACAGCTCTGCATTATGCAATGGGCATAGAGAAGATTGAATCCGTAAGTCGTGTTCTTGTCAATGCTGGAGCAAAGAGAGTCGCAAAAGATTTAAAAGGTCGTCAACCGACTTATTACTTTATGAATAAATCTGATATTCTGCGATTGCAAGAGGAAGAAGAAACTTTCTAAGAATTTATAGAATGATTATAGTGTTTTATAACAAATGGGTAGGGATGAAATTATTTTTAAGCAATATCATTAACGCATGAAAATTTTTAAATAAATTATAATACTTTGTGAGCTAGAACATGGAGCACCTTTAAGAAAATGTCTAGTGTAATACCAATTACATAGATTGTGAAGAATATTGTATCTAGATTCGCAAAGCCGTTTTTACCTAGTGATCGCTTTAACTACATAATTAAACTTACGAATCAAAAATGATTAATCCATCATTCTTTAGCTTTCTTAGTAACCAACTAACCTACTTTTTATCCTCAATAAAAAAATGTTTGCAATAATAAACTTATAATTGATCAGCTCGCTGCTCAGCTGCAGCGTCGTAACTGAACATGGGCTATGGGCACTCGCCCAAGGCGCAAGTCTATATGAATTTTAAAACCTACGTTCAAACCCAATGTCACAAAAAAATCAATTTATATTCCTTGATATAAATATCAAAAGAAAGTTTAAACAGCGTAGAAAATAAAACTGAAAACCGTTTTCCAATATTCGCTAGAGAAGAGGAGTTACTCCACTTTCAAGTTTGTTTTTTCATCAACATTTTTTATCCAAATGTCCAAACCCCAGATAACAAAAAACTTTTTGTTTCCCGCATTTCATTCATACTATACTACTCTATATTGTATGTCACGTGAACTTGATAACTTCTGCATAATATTACTTTTATTATTATAACATGTTGTCCACATACTTATATACCAAATTGTTGAAATGATGTACATATTTTTAGAAACATTGCAACAAGAACTAGATTGTTGTAATAAGATAAAACAAGTTAGAATAGTAATGAAATGCCTACTTATGTTAAACTTGTACAGACTATAATTTTCAGATATCTTCAGGTTACTGATACATATCTCATGCAACAAAACAAATTTAAAATAAAACAGAACTCTGCCACTAATCAAAATTGTTACATGTCTAATATACGGTGAAGCAACTAGACCCAGAGATCAAGTCAATAGTGTTTCGTCTAATTCTTCTTCCTTGCCCTCAGATTGAAGCATAATTTTACGCAAGACTTTAGTAACTACATCCATCAAAGACTCTCTCGCTCCAAGATCCAAGATTTTCAAACATTTCTGTAATTACATTTAAATAAATAATTGTTTAATATCGTACATTGTAAAATTGATTTACCTGGTAATAATCATCTCCTTCTCTCAAACGTAAAACCGCAATCAGAGCTAATTCGCTATTAGCCTTCACATACAAGTATTTCTCCTTTGTACCATTTACTAACATAGGAAGTATAAGTTTCAAAAAGTCTGGCACCATTTTATCTGCAGAAACCACTCTAGCCAACCGAATACATTGTCTTGCTAAAAGTTGTTTAACATCATTGTTGTTATTATTCATAGTTTTCACAAGCGGTCCAAGAAGATTGCTAGGCAAAGGTTGTGAATTCAACATCAGATATTCCAGCAGATAACCGCATGAACGAATAGCACTTTGTGTTACAAGAACACGATCGGCAGCTAATTGGCTTAATAAAGTTTTTTCTACTTTTGGCATATATTTTTCCTGCCAAATTACATCCGGTGCTTCTTTTAAAACAACTGATAATGCAGCAGCTCGTCCATGCCTCAAAGCCGCATCAGTAGCCGAGTCATCATCTAGATACAAATCATATTCAATTTATAAACACTAAAACATGGGTTTAAATTACTCACTCAATAGATGTTCAGTCAACGTTGCATTCAATTGTTCAGGAGATAGATATTTACATAGTGCACCAAGACATCCAGCAGCACACGACCTAGTAATATCTTCAACATGACTTAATAAAGAAATAAGAGTTTGATGAACTTGTTTTCGAACTGCCTCTGTCATTTTATCACCAGCAGGAGTAATAATTCCACGCAATGCATGCAAAGTCGTTTCTCTCACAGTAATATCATCGGTGTTCTTGATGGTATTATGAATTTCATTGAAAAGTGGATCAGGGCGTTGATGAATCAATATCAATTGACTCAATGCAAGTCCTGCTTTTAATCGCACTATCCTATTAGGATCATTTAGTGCTTTGATAAAAGATGTTTGTAATTGTGGCAAAAACTGTTTTAACATTATTCCCACTTTCGAAAGTAAAATTGCTAACGTTTCTAACACTGCGGTCTTTACATTAGGATTAAAACGATCGCTAAGAATACGAATCAAAGGACCCGTAATTGAAACCACACTACTTTGAAGCGCAGGTGCATCAGTTAGCCTTATAACTTCCCCAAGACCTAGCGAAGCAGCCTCTTTTTCATCTCCGTCGCCATTGAGTATAGCTTCACGGAAGATCGGCAAAATTGGTGCTATACCCTTAGGCAAGCAGAAACCAGGAAGAAGTTCATTTCCTCGTTTCATATCTGACGTGGCATAACGTACAGCTTGACGAACATCAGATACAAAAGTTGCTTGTTGTTTAGCATCTAATGACTTTGTAACAGCGTTGAGTGCTTCCCATGCCATTTGCAGTACTTCTTTGTTTTCATCGGCGCATAGATGTATCAAACCTCTGTAAAGTTGTGGCACATGGTTTATGTATTGTGCTCGAGTATTTGCACAGAATGCACAAAGTAAGGTTGCGGCGGCTTTACGTTGTTCCGGTATTTCATTCCTCGCGCTTTCAAGAAGAGTGTCTATGACTGTACGAACTCCTGTTTCATCTACTACAGATAAAATAACAGCTTGACAATATTCCATTTGTTGCGCTTCTTCTGCTGTTCCACTTGAAATAGCTAAAGCATTTTGTAATGCCGGTAATATTCTTCCTAAGTATTTGTTTAACGCGTCACCGGCTACAGAAGCAAGAATCGAAAGTGCTTTTGTATTAGCTGGCGGACTTGTAAGTTGCGGTACCAAATATGGTAAAACAACCCGAGATTTAATAGCCATAACTTGTCGTAGACCATCCAAAGTCCATTCTGCCATTTCTGACTCTCCACCGCTTAACTGCTGCAGCATGTATGGCAAAATATCGTCCAAAGCTTTCGAACCCACAGTGCTATGCAAACTATCAAAAGTTTTAGCTGCCGCCTTTCGCACTTCAGGTAAAGGATCGCAAAGAGCTTTCCTTACAGTCGGCACCAAAGAACTAACATATGTGACAATCATATCTTTCGAAGTTGAAGCCATAATTTCGGACAAACCAATGCATACACCTTGTCTTTGATCCGCACGTTCCGATTCCAATCCACGCTCCAAGATAGGAATAATCTCTGGTAAAACACGCTCTCCCAACTTTCGAACCAAATCACCTAAGGTTCTAGCTGCAACTTGTCTCTTATCGTAGCTATCACTAGCTAAACAGCCTAGAAGTAGCCCAAATAGAGTTGGTAAAATTTCTCGTAAAGTTCTTGGCGTATTGGTAACCACAACTTTCCATACATGAAGAGCAGCTTGACGCACCATTAAAGCTACGTCCGATCTACCCATGTATAACCCAGCCAAAACGCGGTTTCTTCTTTCTCCACCTAGAGAACTAATAATAGCAGAATGCGACTGTTCAGTACCAAAATTATCATCTTCACTAGCAGTTTCCGTGCTCATCTTTCCAGTCACTCCAGAAATACGATATAGCAAATCTCCCAGTAATTGCACGGAACTGTAACGAATTCTCCAGTTATCATCAAATAATCCCCTTTCTAATTCTGGCAGTAGTAATAAAATGGCGGAATCAGCATAAAGGGTAACAATACGCTGACCAGCTTTTAAAGCAGTTTCCCGAACGTATTCGTTTTCATCTGCTAAAGCTTTCAATATGGGATTGATAATTTGACCAATATAAGGCGTAAAATCTGACTGAAACACTACTGGCATGTAGATGAACATCATAATATACCCATCCTTCACGTGTGGTGCAATATCTGTACGTTCTGCGGTTGCAATTATATCCGGCATTAATTTATGCAACTTCTCGACACCGAGCCCACCCACAACTTCAGATAAACCTTGAGCAGCTCCTGATCGATCTACTGAACTAGATTCTGATGTTAAGGTTTGCATCAACCATGGTAACAGATCTTCAAAACTAGATTCTCCCATTCCGCGTACCATGGCTCCTAAAGCCCTCGCACTGACGCTACGAACCTCTGGCACAGGATCCAATAGAGACATTTTAAGTCCGGGAATAATTGTTGGCAGATATGGAAATAGATCCTTTTGATCAGTAAGAGAGTACATGTTACCAATAATTTGCGCAGCCATTTTACGGGTTTCGGTTGATCTGTCGTTGAATGCACGTTGAACAACGGGCATGATTAAAGCCAAAGAAGGCGCGTCAATAAAGTGCACAAATTGTGTATCGAGAAGAGTTTGTAAACATATTGATGTCTTATTGCTTGGATCCTGCAAAGCTTGTAATAAAATTGGCACAATCGCTTGAATTTCAGGATTCCGAATCACAGAACCAATCACTTTCAGTGCATCTGCTCCAGCTTCTTGAACCTTCATGTGAGAATCGCTCAAAACTTCAATCAATTTCGGAACAATGCTTGGCAAGCAAGAACTAAGTTGCTTAGGAGCACAATAAGCCATAGCACCAAGAAGCTCAACAGATCCAGTTTTAGTACGCCAAGAATCTTCTTCAAGTGCTTGTAATAAATGTGGTAATACAAGTTTTACTCCGTGTCCTGATAATTTACTCATAACAACTTTCGCTGTATCATCGGTAGCCTTCCTCACATATTGACTAGAGTCGCCAAAGCAGAGCAGTAAATGTGGTAAGACGTGAACAATGTACGGTTCAAATAGTTTTCCAAGCATTTGAAACAACATTTCAAATGCAAATAACGCTCCCTCTCTATGTTTGAAACTTTTCTTATCTTGAATTGCGTCCGTTAATTTAGTCATAATATCAAGCTGTTTAAGTGCTAAAATGCCCATGCCCTTTACCATTCCAGCTAATCCATAAGCCGCTCCTTTGCGATCACCGTATTTATCACTCTTTAATAACTGATGGAGTAATTTGTTTACGTATCCTGGTGCTTCTTCTTTAACAGAAGGCACCAATGGTGGTAAACAGTTGGCTACAGCTTCTTGCACTTGCTGTGATGGTGTTGATAATGCGCTTATCAGACGTTGAACAATCGGTTTAATCCGCTGATCATCCTTGTCCAAATGGCGAGCAAGAGAGCCCATTAGAATAACAACGGC
Source organism: Aleochara bilineata (assembly GCA_003054995.1). Taxonomy (NCBI): domain Eukaryota; kingdom Metazoa; phylum Arthropoda; class Insecta; order Coleoptera; family Staphylinidae; genus Aleochara; species Aleochara bilineata. The sequence continues at coordinate 35,887 of NBZA01001548.1, forward strand.
TTGCTTAACGTGATCAAAGTTTGCAGATTTTGTTGATTTGTCCAGAAAGTTTTCAAATACTGGTAGTAAAGTACCAACTGTTTCCTTGCCATGTTCATCAACAAGACGCAGAGATGCCTTCAACATTTCTTTGCGGACTTTCTCTGAACGATCCGCCAGAGCTGTTCCCACATAGAATTCAATTAAATTTCCAATAACATCATAGCTGACTAACGGTGCCAATTCATTCAATGCTAACGCAACACCTCGACGGGGACCCCAAAGATCAATTGGTTTTTCAATTTCACGACCGAACTCATCCAGCCTCGCGGGAATCAGAACAATCCGATCCTTGTAAAGTTGAATTAGCTGATTCAGTGCTTCAGAAACATGTTCTTTCTTTTCTGCAAGAAGCGCTGCCATTGCTTCGGCTGTTGCCATTTGAATGCACTCGATTGGATGCTCTAAATCAGTAATTAACTGATCACAAAGGTCAATAGGAAACTTTAGTTTTGCGCTTTCCCATAAAGCATTAGCCAGTTCGCGATTTGCTTCATCCTCATCAAATTTGGAAATCCATAAACGTTTAGATATTTTCAATGCGGCTGCGTAGTCTTGTTCATAACTTGGAATTGATGATTTAATTGCAGTTAAGCCTCGAAGTGCCGCGTCTCTTACAACATTCTTAGCATTTTGGAGAGCATCTAACAATACTTCAATTTCTTCAATAGTTGCAACTGCACATAATTTTTCTCCAGATGCAGAAGCAGCAACGTCCAACAAGGTTGCTTCCGCTTGCGACTGCACGCGCCCAGACGTTGTGCTGATGAGTTTAATAAGCAACTCGAGCATTTGCTTTGTTGGCAACCATCTTGGGTGATATAAGTCACTACGAATACGTAACTTGGCATGTTCTGAGATAATTTGAAGACCATCATGAATCAGTGATTCATCAACCCTTTTCCGTAACATTGAAAAATTTAGTAGCGGAAACAGATACGTAAAAGCCATTGAAGTAAAATGATTACCAATGTACTCGTTTTGATTCTCTAGATAATCTTCATCTTGCGCCTCTGGTTTATGCAGCGAAAACGTATGCATATTGTGAATAATACGTTTGGTTGCCATGTCTAACGGCTCTGCCTCCCAGTTCGCATCCAAATCACACTGCGGTTGGTGCAATCTTAGTATAATATGAGCAATACCAAGTGCTAATATATCATTGTCCTTCGGAAAAACTGTTTGTCGCATGTCAATATATAATTGAGTCAAATCGGGTGCAGCTAAAGGTGATACTAAGTCTTTGAGTATCACAGGCAGCAACTTTTTATAAGTAAATGATAATTCAACAGGATTTCCTTTCATTAATGCTTTAAGTTGAGACACAGCGTACTGGATTTTTTGATTCAACGCTGTTAGGCGATCGCGAATATTTTGTTCCTTTAATTTTTGGCTTTTAATTGCTTCCAATTGTTTTGATGTGTATTGCGGTGGCTTAATCTTGCCCTCCTTGCGTTTTTTTTCTTCGAGTTCACGGCGAAGTTGCAATTCTTCTTGCTGCTCTTTGAAAGTATAAACTTTACTTTCACGCTTCATGTTGATTTGGTTATTTGAGTCATCCCCAGGAATTACACTTTTATCATAGAGCTCACCATCAGGTGTCAGATAAGTGAAATAGTCATCCTTAGTAACAAATCTTATTGTTTCGTCGCTCAAACTTTCAATAACATTGTCGACTGTAAGAATCAATAAATCGCTATCTCTGAACGATACCACAGTTGCTAGAGCGTTTTGATAGCTCTCATTAATTGTATAATTTTCCAAAAACATCGCCGACAAGTTTGTTTTTTGTTGAATAACCAGTTCCTTAGGATTTAAACCCATATGTTTCACAACCCTGATCCATAACTGAGGAGCAATTTTAGCTATAGCATGATGATGTGAGGGAATCAACGCATCTAAAGCAATGAATTGAGCATCTTCTGGTGTTAAATCCTTTGGGCATAACAGAGTTACACACTCAGATAAAATATGTGGGCTTATATATCCATCCTGATCTTTATCGTTTGCATTTGAGACATCCCTGATTTTGATAGAATCCATAAAAGGAACCATCTCTTTCAACAAGTTGCGACAAATAGAGGGGCCACACAAGTTTCCAATTATTCTTTTTAAAATGGCCACACATTTTTTTCTTTGGGCATATTCGCAAATTGCCAAACATTGCAAAATTGCACGACATAATGGTTTAGAATTCTTAACCTTATCAACATGTTCTAAGAGCAATCTTTCGCAAAATTGCATCACTAGTGGCAGATATTCATGCGAAACTGTGCTGATAAATTTCTCAGAAACAAACACTTGTTTGTTCATATCCGTTAATAAATTCCATATTGTGCCATTCTCTTTTGCCTTACTTGGCCCTGTCAAGGAAACGATTTTCAATAACAGACATGCAGCAACCAGTGCTTCAGTCTGTATTTGAATTGCTTGTCCCTGAGCTTTTTCGATAGTTTTTGAAAGAACTGGAGAAAAACCGTCTAATTGCTTGATATTTGAAGCGTTGAAAATACAAAGCATAGATTTTAAATATGCTGCTTTCACTGCCACCGTAGAAGTTTTCAAGTCCAAACCTCTTTTTAAAAAGTCTACAACCTTCTGAGGGTGTTCATTGTTATACTCTGCCGTCCACAAGGTCCACATTTCAAGACAATGACATAAGGTTTTTTCATGAGCTTCCGTTTCAAGAACTTTGATGAAGTGCTCCGATGCTTGAGTTATTAATTCTTGCATTGCGTTTCCCGTTACTGCGTTCTTACTCAGATTGCCAGCTCCTTGCAATAAGCTTATTTTGTGCTCCGCAATTGTTAATTTGCCATCAGAGCCGTGGAATACGCCAAAAAGATGTTTCAGAATAATTTGCATTGCAGCGGTGTCATTTATTTTTAATGCCACTTGCTCCAGAGTTTTTTCAGATTCACTTCGAGCAATATCATCTTTTGAATGTAAGTTGCTAATAAGACTCTTGCATAAATCCATAGCATGTTTGCTGATATCAATACTAAGCCCGGCAATAACCAATCCCACACCTTCAATAATAATTTCCGGATTTCTTAGTAAAGACTTTTGAAGAGCAGGAAGCAGCAGGGTAGCAAAATGCTCTGCTGTAGCTTGCGTCAAAAGTGGATAGCATGAGACTATAATTGTTCTTTGTGGCTTATGTTTTATACTGATAAGAGTTTTAATAAAGCAATCTAGGAATGCAGCCTGAAACAAAGTAAAACTAAAAACTGCTTTCTGAAAGTTACTATGTAATTACTTACAACATGTTCGCACACTTCATTCTTCTTTCCAGCAAGATCAAAATACTTGAATAGTAAACTCGCAAATACGGGAACAAAATACGTTGCTTCCTGCTTTTTCAGTTGTTGGATGTAAATGACGTCCAGCCCATTTGCTACTTTCAACATTGCATTCAACTAAAATCATATCGGTTATATCACAATGGTTTAAGTGCCATTCAAAAACCTACAAGTCTTTCAGCTTTGTACAATTTCTTGTGATCTCCAACAGCTGCAACTGACCCATACAAAAGTGATTGAATTTCCAACAGTTTACCGCTATTTGACTTGACAAGTTCAGGATTTTTTGGCCATATTCCAGTAATTAAAATGCAACTCCAATGGAGAGCATATAATGCAGCTTGCGATGTTCCTGCCCTATAAATTTTAAGCCATTATAAGGTAAATAAATAACCATATCCAAACAGCCAAAATATGCAGCAGACAATAAAAACCAAAGACAATGAAAAACTCTTGTACGACTTCAAATCTAGTAAATACCAAATAGGTTTCGACCATCATCATGACACAAACAAAAAAGACAAACAATTGAAAGTTGATAGGTGCCAATATATTAGATAAAATATGACTTGAAAAGTGTAATCATGTTACCTTGGAAATTATTAAGAGCTTAGAAAGCAAAACAAATGTCAAACTCACGTGGCCACTAGGTTTTTCTGTTGATTTGCTACGTCTTGTAAGACAATAAGCATTCCGGTTGTGGTCCATTGTGGGTGCACTTTGACCAATTCAGTTAACAAATTTCTCACATACACCTGCGATCTATTATCACAATACCTATGTAGTATGCTCTGTATAATTTTACAAATACCTTTCACAATAGCTTCATTCACTCCTGAAACATGTTTATGTTACTATTAATCCAAATATGGTTACTTTCTACAACAAACCTGAATTCGGAAGTATGTCGATAACATCGTCCAAAACCTCTTTGCGTTTCGTTAAACTGGCGGTCTGCACTTTATAGGAAAGATCCTTGAGCGTTTTCGCTAACTGCAAAGCAAATTCCGGTATAATTTCGCCCATAGTTTCATTGATTTTCAATAAATTTGGAACTACACGTGACAATTTACTTACTTCGCCTTCTGCCATTTTAAAACGGGATGACATCGATGGTGAGGTTCCATGCGCAATCCAGCAACGCAATGCTGCGCACGAAAGTGTGATAACCTAAAATTTAAAAACAGATATGCGATCTGTTTCGTTCCGATTTTCTTCTAATTTGAAGTTGTGTGATAGAAAATAAATAAACATGACGACGTTTCTAAGTAGAATGTTTATTAGCAAGTTAGCTAGTAGATGTTCACACGCGACTACCCGTTTTGCAAGTACTTACAAAGCTGCAGTATGCAAAGAAAAAGGTTGTAAAGAATTAGTTATTGAAGAGAAGAAAAGGCCAAAGTTGAAAGACCATGAAGTAAGAATTCAAGTGGCTTATTGCAGCGTAAATACATTCGATGTGGCTGGATTGACTGATTCAACAATGAAGTATCCATTTGTACCTGGGTATGAACTTTCCGGAGAAGTTATTGAAGCTGGAAAAGGCGCACAGGAAATTTTCAAGAAGGATGATAGGGTAGTTGCTCTAAACTTTTGTAATATGGGAGGCCTAGCGACAGAGTGTGTTGTAAGAAATTTTATTTGATATTGTTAAACTTTTGGAAAAATTCAAATTATGTTTTAGGTGGATCATAGAGATGTATGGCTAACACCATTTGAGGTACAACTTAAAGATGCAGCTTTATTAATGTACGGGCATGCCCTAGCATTATTTACATTTGGAATTCTATCACCAACTAAAGCAGAAACAACTGTAGTTGTATCAGTGGGCCCAGCAGGAATGGGCCTCGCTGCAGTCGAAGTAGCTGCAAATGTCTATAAAGCAAAAGTTATAGCAGTCACTGACAGTGAACAGAATTCTGAGCTGACAAGAGAGAAGGGTGCTTTTGCTACAATGCACTATGACGAAAAGGTCAATAAACTTGTGGCTGATGCACTTGGTGGGAAACAAGCAGATATTATTTATGATGCAGTTGGAGGTAAAGTACATGATTTGATACAAAACTGCGTTTCTCACAATGGAAAGATTTTCACTCCAATGACTGGAACAGTTTCTGTGCCACCACCACATGCTTCCTTAGTATGCATAAGTTTAGCCAAATTACGAGAACAAAATTTGAATTGCTATCGGCAAATTGGCATGGATACACTAGAAATGGCTTCCCAAGGTTTAATCTCAGGCCATGTTAGCGAAAAGTTTGAATTAAAGGACGTTAATAAAGCAATTGACTTCATTAAAAGTAAAAAGTGTACTGGAAAGGTAATTGTTAAAACAACTGATTGAGTCGTTATTGCATTGCTTTAAACGACAACGTTCTAGGCAGTAAATTTGCATACTTTTTTCATATTCACAATAAGATTGTTTACATTATTGTATTTTGCATTTTTAGCAATTCAATATAATTTATTAAAAGTTTTACGTACTCAAATATATGTATATCACATCAACATTATAAATGTAATACTACACAAGTACACATAATACGAATGAAACTCTAATTTAGAGTGCACAACTATGGCACAAATTGCAATTTTGAAGTGTAACTATTCTTGTCACACAGAAACTAATGTTGAGTTGCATGTCTTCGTATTATGTAAGTGTGCAAATATTTATTCATGCATAGCACTTAATAATAATTGGCAAAAACGACAATACATAATTTTAATTTCACGCATATTTACACGTTGAAGCGTCAATAATTAATTAACAAACACAACAAATAATTAACACATAAAAACGATATCACTGGCGTACAGATTTGTAACTTTCTTGTTGAACTTACACGGTATTAAGGTGATAATTGTTGATAAATGAATGCTAACTCAACTTATCATTTGATACCGGTCGTCCGCATCCATCCTGGACGAAGACAGCGCGTCCGCGATTTGCAATATCAGCATAGTCTCTCTTACTACGCACACAAAGTCGATTCGAAAACTTTGCGTCACGTTTTCTACATAACAAAGAAGTATTATCATGCTGATTATAAATGCTATTTATGAATCAACTTACTCTCGTCCAGGCATTTCCATTTCTTCCACAGCTACACTTCGCACATATAAATGATCATTACACCAGAACAGGCACAAAGTTCGTGGTTCAAGAACATTCATATCATATTCCCAGTTCAGTTCGACTTTCTTTATGTTACCACCCATATCAGCGGGATGCGATAGAACCATAGAGTACGTTGACCCATGCTCCAACTTCATATCTCCCGAAGGTGTCAAATCCATATGGATAACTCCTTGCGGAGAGTGTAGTTTAGCTTTAATGAAGCCTTGAACCCATGTTTCTGCGGTCGGCGGCTTGGCAAGTTCAAGGCTTATCCGGTATAAACGATCTGCGCATATAAACACAGTTGTGAACTGGATATTGTTTAACTGATTGATAACACTTACGACAATAAGGAAATTCGCGTCCTGTTGATGTAAAATATTTGCTTCCAACAGCATCCTGTAGCATGTGAGACGCAACTTCATTTTCTAATAAACCAGGACTTGAGTCCGCATGGTATCCCATCAAGGCGCAACTTGGTGACCCAGGTTTGCAAGAGAAGCATTTACCCGCTAGAAAATGCTGGTAACTCTTGCACTGGTGCGCTGCAATTAAATGCGGACTCTGACATGTCACGAAACAAGAATTGTTCATCCACTTACCCATATATGGGCATCGGCCATTAATGCTGTCAATGAAGAGCTTAATGGCACGCACATGATTGCAGGCCACCAAAACACGCGAGGCTTCTTCAAGTCCGTCGCGGATTAATGTTAATGGGACAAGTGGCGTTTGGGTGATGTCGCAACCAGGCTGTTCTTTACCGTTATTAGGATAAAAGTCTAAATGGCCACAAGGTTGAGACATGCCGTATCCTAGAAAAGTTGTATTAAAAGTGAGAAACTTTCTAAAACTATATCAATTATAATCTAATCAAATGAAAATTATAAAAATCTAGTGAGAGGAGAATATCAATCTTTTACGGATCTTCTTTTGCAGGCTGCGTTTGTAAAGTTTTAAAAAACACTTTTATCTCAGGATAAAATGTTAATTATACTCAAATTGCGGCGCGAAATTGGAAAGTGATAAATGGCTAATTGCAATGCTATCGCGCACTTTTTGAGGTAATTTGTTCAGCCTTGAATACGTTTGTGAAATCAATCATTTGCTGTCAAAAGCTTTTTATTTTATAGGTTTTTGCATATTTCAGTTATGCTTACCTAGGAAGAAAATGCCTTTTCCATCGGTATGAATAACATCTACCAACTCAGCGTCTGAAGGATCAAGACGAACGTGCGCTGGCATACTCTAAATAAAAATAAAAAAGCACTCTTGAAAGTTGTGTTTATTTATATTCGGTTATATAAAGGTACCTGAAAGTATGGTTCGGCAGGATCTAAGCCAGTTATTCTGCCTAATCCCTTGACCAACGCTCCAGCGTATCCAGCAGTATGCGCACCTAGTGAATGTCCAATGATATGCACCTCACGCGGATCAACTGTGTAATTTTGAACTAAATAGTTTATAAAGTAGGCTAATTCAAGTCCTACCAAACGTGTGTTTGCTGTTGCTTGGGTGTACAAAGGTAAACTACCCCCAGCCCAGTCAACAACAATCACATTCATGTCGTCCGCTTTTATGAGTTCATCTCGCATATCTCCAACCTGAAAGTAAAGCAAACGGTTAATAAATACAGGTCCTTATTTATCCGTTTATTTACACTGTAGATTCTACAGTCAAGCGAAAGAATATATTCGTAAATAAAATCCGATCGCATAAGGGCATTGGAGTCAAATAAATGTGAATGGAAATTAATTAGAAATCTTGACGGTGCAAATATAAACCATAGCTGGAAACCTAATCAGCAATACGATGTAATGCTAAAGGATAGAAACCAGTTTTAGATTTAGAAAAACAAAAGACACGACATTGAAACAAATAGGACACATTATGGAGTGAAAACGTAAGTTGCTAAGTTTCAGTTTCAATTTGAACTCTGACTGCATACTGCATGTTAAATAAACATACGTCTCTATAATTTATAAACATTTGAACATATTAATTGCCTATTAAGCTTGGATATACTTGTTTAATATCTATTCACTTTGCAATTATGTATGAATACATCTAAGAAACATGTGGTAGAAGTTTTCTTCTTTGCTAGTTGCAAGTAAAATTCCATTATATAAGTTTCTATTAGTTGAAATATGCAACAATCAATATACAGATATTGTAGCAATAGGTGTAAGTAAACTCAAGTGTAAGTGGTACGAGTATTACGTTTGAATCAAAGAATTTCAATTCTATTTCACCTTCTCTTGAGTCTATTCAAATGGTTTACTTGCCAATTCATTATTCTGCAGCATTTCCTGGCATATTCTACATGCTACTTCATGAAAGTTCAAAAAACTAATATTACCCATGTAATTTTAATATTTTATATAACAACTTGCTTTCTTGTGGTTTGTGGTTGAATTAATATTGGTAAAAAATTCAAGTGTTTGCAAGTTTTTCTGTTACTTTTATCACATTCCACTTGATGTTATTTTGCATACAGAAAGGTACACGTGCGGTGCGCTTGAAGTTTACGCTAATAAATGTGTACATCGCTTGTGCATTTAGAAACCAAGAAGTATGTGTTTGTAGAAACCGGATATGCAGATTTTGCAGCAAACGTAGAGTAGAAGAAAAAGCTTCGAGTTTCTTCAAGAGCTGGCACCCAGAGTAAGGTAACGTAATCATGATATGTTTGAAGTCAATCGATGTCTGATCAAAAATAACACGCGATGTGGAAGTGGATTCCACTTCCATTTATGTTGAGGTAGGTTCGGTCGGCATTAAGTAATGTTGTTTTGTAGGATTAATCTTTCGGTGGGTATAATATAAAATATGAGTCCAATCTTATGGCAAAATAACGCTATCCTAACATATAGGTACTTATGATTTAAAAATACAAAGTAATGAAACGAGAATTGCGAATTCTCACAATCACTGTGTTTTATGCATGAGTAATATACGGAAATGGATTATCTAATGCGCAATTTTAGTGACAAACATCGGCGCATGATTATTCTCTTAGAATCGCGCATCACAAAGCTAAAATGCTAATAATTCTAACCAGTAAACTCTGTTTGTTTTCGAAAGTATTGTGCAAATTAAATTTTATTTATAATCATAGCTAATCTAGAGAAAATTGAGAAATAATTTAATATAAAATATTAATCAAAATGAATAATTGCAGAAAATAATTACAGTATCTTTCGCCCTTGTAGTCATTCGCACATAAGTTAATCGTGATTTATTTAAATGAACACAATCAACAGCGCGAGAAGTAGAATAGCAATAACATAACGGCGAAGTTATTACGGAAAACTGTTTCTTATATCTGCCTTCCTTCGAAGATATAAATTAGATGAAATGTAAATTGAAGTAGCTGCATTCCCATAAGAACCTATTAATTTGCAAACTCAGAAACAATATCCTATGAAACATATGTCGTGATCAAACGAATGGAAACCGTTGTAAAATTGAGGAAATAATTAAGATTCTAGTAGATATTGTACTTGTACCTGTCAGACTTTCCTAACGAGTGTCAACGCGTTGCTCAAGCAAAAACTATAAAATAAAATTGATTTAATTTTATGCTTTTCAGCTGACTGTTGTTGTGGTTTTTAATGAACGATTCATATTTTATGTCTGATAAATTATAATCGACAAAACTCAGGGTCTAGGATAGAATGTGAAAAAATATAAATCAGCAAGTTAATATCACTTTCTAAAACTTTAGATGCGAACAATTTTGTGAACAAAATTTGAACCGATGTTCTTTATTGTTTAATTTATGTATTATTCATGCCGCCCAACGATTCATCAACGCCATAGAACAAATGAGAATAAGGCATGTGTAAACAAAATTATGCAACAATATTTAGTAAGAGGTCCTCGGCATGTCGAATCAATGAACACTCATCCTTTATAAAACCGTATTGTTTCACAAACTTCTCAAGCCTTAGTCGCCGCCAACAACAAAAGAGTCAATCGCCTGTATTTATTATGCACGATTAAGTTGTTGTCCCACATAAAGTTTTATTTGTTCGCGCATGCGGCAATCAAGCAAAGAAGTAACCGTTTATTTATTTTTTTGTTGAATGCATGTCCATATAATATGCATGCACTTGCTTGATTATTTAAAAATGCATTATTTCCGCTGCATGGGAATATATTATTGTATAATATTTGCAGTGCAGTGTTATTATGACGAGTGGAAGTTTAGTAACATCACCATTGTGCATTGTCATCCACCGACTGACTCGCCGGTGGTCACAAATTGCTACGAGCTATGAATAACTAACGCTATAATAGTTTACCCATCTATATAAGCATTCGATATTACCAGACGTTGTTGATAAATCCTTTTATGATTTAAAGTTTAAGAGGCTTTTAAAAATCTAAGGACTCTTGGCAATAAATTGCAAAATAACTGCTGAATGCAGAAGTTGTCAGCTTTTATTGCCTCATTATTTATCGATTGATATACGAGGAGTTTGGTAATTAACTACAAAACGAGTGGAAAAATTGCGAACAGGCTTGCAATAATTCAAGTGAAACGGAATTTTGATGCTCTTATACAATCCTTGTATCTATTAATCCTGCGCATTGTTCTTGCAACATTTTCTACCATCCATTCAACGCCAATTAGAGATTATAAACTCAATAAGAAACAAACAACTTACCCAATTTGATAGTGGCGTGTCAATGAAACCGTGGATAATAAATTTTGTTTTCTTCTTCGGATCGTAGTTAGACTTTCGGATCGTCTTGTCATCCTGAGCACGAATGATTTGACCCTTGAATATGAACACAAAGTGAGAAATAAGTAAAAGAGTGAAAACCAATAACGACTAACGAACAAGCAAATAACTGTAGTGAAAAAAGCTTCGGGTCATTAAAAGGATGTAGCGTGCTGTACGCATGCGGGAAAGAATTTGTGAAATGATTGCTAGAAATGTTGAATCTTTAGAAACACTTACTTCTGTCGGATTTAGACGCGTGTATAAGATGAAACGAGTGTTGATGACGGATCTTGGCAGAGGAAAGACGTTGAATGGCCGATGAATCAAGTGATACCAACTACGTGTGATGTTCAGGCATCCAAGTTCATCGTAGCAGCGATTCTCATTTTCAACTGCAAGCCAAAGACGTGAGACAAAACGATTAGTGGATAGTCAATCAAGTAAAATTAAAATGATATAAATCTTGCTGCTTTCTCGCAGAGTAAAATGTTTTGCATTTTCATGTTTTCAAAATACTTTCGGATTAAAAGGCTAAAGCGTGTTAACCTGTCGTTAAATTATCACCATACATGAATAATAATTACATAAGACTTTTCGTATGTGCACGTTCAGTGCTGCGTTACTGACTGAGACACTCAAAGACTGCTGAATAATTGAACTAATCAAGTCTGAAGAAATTCCAACAACACCTACTAGTATTCATGTTTTAACATTCAACAAATGTTACCTTTTCAAGGTGGCACTTATATATTTATACTAACATATTACTGCAGCTGATATATTACTAATTTATTAATTTTTGCAATGATATTATGCCAGCAGCCAACTACAAATATGTTTTGATTTGTGCATTGATTGGAATGTATTTACGTCAGTTAAAATAAGAAAGTTAAAACTACTTGAAAGTTTGAAAGACTGATATGTCCGTTGATCGACTTATCAATTAATGAAATATTTGACTGATTTACTCTAAAGTTCTAAACTTCTTCTAAGTTCTAAACAAAAAAGGTCTGAGTGTTTTATTCTTATTTAATTAGGTACATGTTATACCAACAAAAAATGTTAAAAATAAAACTAAAGAAAGCATAATAACAACCTTGACCAAAGCTAATCAAAACATTCTAGAACTTAGTGACAACAACTTTTATTTCCTCTTGGCTTACTATCCGGTCTAATGGATGAGTTAGTTTAAAATATCGGCGTCTTTGATATGATAAAACTGCATTAAAACTTGCGTTTCATTCTCGAATGTTCCTTGCATGAGCGCCGTGTTAAATGGTCTTAAATGTGTTATTAGGTCACGTTGAAGGCGCTTAAGAAGAAGAAGAAGCCTCTTCGTTCTTTCAGATTATTGCTGTCATTGTCGTTCGAGTTTGTACTACAAACAGTACTTACATAATATGTAGGTATGTACATCTTATACTTGGTGTCTTCGAAGTTCAATTTAAGTCATTTTTAATGCAAAGCCATCGACAACAATGCGTAGCCCTTCGTGTTATTTAATATTTACGGAAAAGATATGTATATGCGTGTAATATTTAATTTAAATTAGAGACTTTTGGTGCAATGTTTATTTGCAAACACATCGTTAAGCGTTAACGTAGCCGAAGCTTGTGGTTTTACTCGTGAAACTTTCCCCTTAAAACGTTTCATCTTTTTCGATGGCAAAGTGAAACTACTAACTACACTACTTGCTATGACTCGCAATGTGTATATGTAGCAAGATCTAATGCAGTACATCTACACACATATGTACTAATCGTAAATGTTAATCAATGTCATACATTCGCAATTCTTTACTTACATGGAAGCCAAGGCAGAGAGACGTCAATCTTATCACTGCGCGCCCAGCCCAAGGAATCGAAGATGCCGGCTTCTGCCTTCTTGAAGAACAAGAGAACGAAGAACGCCGCCAGCGAATGCCGCAGGGCGAATGCTTTCGTTTCGAGGCACATCATCAACTGGCTACTTGTTGACACATCGACCAATTTGCATCACATACACATTGGATGCTGCACTTCTCTTCTTCCTGCTTTCAATTCGTGTCCAATATTGTGTCGCACTTTATATAATTAATTATTCAACGCGTTAATCTACGTTGGTTGGTTGCGGTAGTTGACTTAATAATTAATAAGTGATTAATGATTGGAACTAGCTACAACTACGTAAATATATACGTAACAACTTAAAATTCACTTGTGACGCGTGCACTGTCTTAGAGAATCTTCGCACAAAATTTCTTTCGACCTGCAAAAGACAAAATTTACTTTTTAAATTAAATTCACAACTAAAAAATCATATAATTATTGTGTGAATCCTTGATAATGACATTAAAATTGTGTGCACTGTGCATGAATGAAACATGAAAAGATCATTGTGATTCCGGTCTGAATATTAATGTAAAATTCAAATAAAAATAATGTTTTTAACTATTAATATCCTCACAAAGGATTCATCTATATTCTGGAACATTCTACGAAGCGCTCTGCTTTGTTTGGACAATAATTAGCATATGTATGTAGATGTATTAGAAAGTGCAAATTAATAAAACAATTTATTTATGAAATGATTTTATCAATGTGGAGCAGACCAAGCTGTCAGACGAACTGGACTGGTATCTGCGCTTGTATAAGAAACGAATGAGTGAAAACTAAACTAATAACGACACTGCGTTTAAATGCAGATCAAAATAAACAAAGACGAAAAAGTCACTGACCTACTCGCACAAGGAATCCTGGTCCTCGTGGTGAAAGAACGTTATCCTCCTTCGTATATAAACTTTCTTCTGAGACGTTATGCCTTGAAATCTCGCAGCCTTGGGGTTCCTGAAGTTGGTAGCGGAACTTGCTTCTTGCGGAACAGAACTAAACAGAACAAAACTCATATACAAAGACGATTCGAACGCTGGTGCTTATCAAACAAACGCCGGCGATGGTGCGAAACGTTTGTCGATTGCGCTTGACAGGGAGAGGAGGAAATGAACGAGAGCGAACCGCGGCGATCGCGAGTCTCAACACGAATGAGTCTCATGCGGTGTCGCACCGACCTTTCTTTCCTCGACTTGGCGCTCTCGCCGCCAACATCAACAGTGGAAAGGTGCACTTACACCGCGCAAGAAGTGACTCAGGCGTGCACTGAGCCGTTGGAGGTGCCATAAGAATGAGCATAAGCATACGAGCGAATTTCAACAATACCGAAG
>NBZA01001548.1:50330-70535 GCA_003054995.1 Aleochara bilineata
CCAAGCCAGTTACACAAGACAAAAACATTGATTATGCAAGGTGAAAAGCTTTCTCTTTCTCTCTCGTGCACGCCAATGGTATATTTTGGTAATTAGTGTTTTGCTAGACCACATTTGTTCTGGGTGTCGCTTTGAGTGTATCTCTAAGTGAATTACGATTCGTTTCCTTGAGCTTTCTTGATGGGCGTCTTGGCAGTGAAATTACTTCAGGGCAATCAGAATAATAACAAAAAGAAAGAGCGCGTTGCAACATGTGATGCTGCAAGAGATCAACACTGAATTGCGTACACATTGATTTCATTCGTCGCTACCTGAATAATTTTGGTGGCCATTGCGCAACAACGAAACGGCCTTGCGTGTCCTACATTAAAGTCTCTTGGTAGCGGAATAAAAAAAGCATGAAGATTTTAAACCAGATACACCTAATATGAAACTGAATTAAATTTAATTGCTTTTTTTCATTTCAAATGGAGAAAATTACTAAATTACTAGAGATTTCTTATATCATCATATGATTTTAATGTATAATTATTAGCATTTCTCCTTGAGGAAATACAGTTATTTAAGAATCTTTCTCTCCTACAAAGTGTATTTTATTTCGCAGGATATTAAGTTTATTTCCGCACGTTTCCGGTGTTATTAACGTGTCCTATCATATATCAAGCGCGGATAAAGTTATTGCTCAATGAGTACGTTTAACTTGTAGAAAGAATTAAGAAGTCACGACTTTTAGTTAGTGTTATTATCTATTTTGTTCCAGTTTTTTCAAGTTTTAAAAGCCGGTAGTATAGTTATGTATAGAAGTCAATAGAAACCCATATCAAAATGTGCTAAAGAATTTTGATCGATTTAGTTCAGTTAGCATTTAGTTAGTCGGCAAAATCGGAACACCGGAACGAGTATTAAGTAATGTAAACATACATATGTACATGATGTAAACGCAGAAAAATAACGTAAATTGCCCGAAGAGTTAATTCGGTTCTTTATTGTGTCAGTCAAACTGAATCCTTAATTATTTCCTCGTTACTTACATCCATGCCTTTGAGGTTACATCACGTTAAGAAATACTTCCGAATTGTGCCTGTGATTCTGTAAAAAGTATGATTATTTTACGATTAAAATACGACATAGGTATTTCTCTGACTCTAATCAGCGCAAGAAGTTTGTGTGAAATGTGATCTTAAGACAGCAATTTGTTGGATCTACGAAGCAAAAAAGTAGAAAAATTCTTGTCGGTTGTTAGGTAATCAAAGGCATCACAAAGTAGGCACGCGTTCGTATCTATGTACGAGTCTGAAGCAAATTCTTCCTTTCGTTTGTATTATTAGTAAGTATGCACTCTGAGCACTCACAGGCTTGCAGTGCAACAACGTAACACAAATTAACTTTCTTATACTTCCCATTTGTATCCACTTTTATACACGCATTTGTTCCTAACTTAACTGATGCACGTCTTGTTCATTTCGCCTCTTTGCCCATTCCAAGTTGTTTAAGATACAATCATGTGAATAAAGATGTCATGTAACAATACCGAAATGACAACAAATATAAAATTATTCTTAACTAGACATTGTTTCCCGTTCGGTGTAGTCTAAGAAAGAATATCAATCTTAAAAACGGATTGAGGAAGTCACATGAAATTTAACGAAAGTAATTACAATTAATTTTTCTTAGCAGATGGCAAACAAGTACTAATGTTTAATGGTATTACTTTTATTTTATTAACATGCATCTAACGATTTCAAATTTAATGCGCTTTAAGATATTTGCGAAATCAAAGATGCTGCAAGTATGTACTTTCACAAACGTAGGCAGAAAAGTGCAGTACAAATGCAAGTATGTAGTAAGGTATTTCGCGCAGTGATCAATCAATAAACAAATATATTTCCTATTATTTATCTTAGTAATTGTTATCGTAAGTAATTGCGTTAGTAATTGCTACCATCTTAGTAATTGTTATCGTGGTAAAAAGTTTAGTTAGAATATGTTGTCTTACTTATTATTCAAAATTTAACTTTTTCTTGACTCAAACATATGTTTTAATATGATATCACTTACACTCACTGTATGTTGAAATCTTTAATCACGATTAATTGCAATACATACGTGAAAACGTATGTATGTACCTACATGTATGTATGTTTTAATTGCATTCACTATTCCTTTGCGGATATAGCACCAACGCAATTCTCCATATGGCTGAAGAAAACAAGGAAAATCATTACATTTACATACAGATATATTGGAAAATTTATGTCTGTTGTATATTTTGTACTGTGTGAACATTGGCAAGGTGGGTAGATAGTAAAAGGAAAATTTCTCTTTTCTTACACTTCTTTTTCGTAGCAAAGATCGATTGATTTGATTGAAAAATGGAAATGGCCACACTCCTGGTGAGCATTGCATCGTAAATTCGATGCAAATTGAACGCTAGGAAATTATTGCACTGTACATTCTTCTCAGCCTCGAGTGTGCGAATAAGTAAATGACAAGAGAATGTAACATATTCCCTTGCTTGAATGCGATGGAGTGCAGTTACAAGATGATGACTGACAATCCACTAAAGGCAGATGTTCAAAGGAAGTAAAATTGCGCGTATTATTTTAATGATGTTTTAGTATCAGTAAAGATCAAGTGTGAAAGGTTCAAGCTGTTCATATTGCGCTAGTTCAATAGTCTCTTGGTGTTTTTATATATTTGCATAAAAATCTTTTTTTCTAGGCGGGCCACAATGTTGACTTTTTTTTGAAAATTATCAAATTTTCAAACCTTGATAACATTGTTTAAAATTAAGAAAAATTATTAATTTAACCACTTATTTTGTGTAGAATTTAATTCGAAATCCAATAACATTTGATTGAAAACTGTACTTTTTACGGTTCAAGAGATATTTGACATTAAACAAAGGCATAACATTTTAATAAAATTTGGTTAAACCTCATTTTACCAAAAAACTTGTTAGGACACGAAATAAAATGATATGGACACAAATAGAACTTCAAACCACGCAGATTACAAAACTGTAAACAGTTCTCCAATATTCACCATAGAACGCGAGTTATTCGACTTTAAAGTTTCCACTTTTCCAAACCTCACTTTTAATGGCCAAACCTCATATTACGCAAAAAACTTTTTGTATAGTATTCAAATAGTTTTGGTACCAAATGAAAGTTCAAAGCACGAAGTTTACAAAACTGCAAACAGTTTCCCAATATTCGTCCTAGAACTCGAGTTATTCGACTTTAAAGTTTCCACTTTTCCAAACCTCACTTTTAAAGGCCAAACCTCATATTACGGAAAAAAACTTTTTGTCTAGAATGCCAATGATTTTGATACCAAAATAAAGTCCTAACCACGCAGATTACGAAACTGCAAACAGTTTCCTGATATTCGCAATAGAACGCAAGATATTCGATTTTAGAGTTGGACTTTCCTTCAAAATTTCCGAATGCACAGACACCTGCGGAGGGCCGCATGCGCCCGGTGGGCCTCGATTTGGCCATCCCTGCTTTAAATCATTCTGTAATTAGACAAAATATTCTTATAGTATGTATTTTTGCTTATATATGGTCAATTATTTTAATGTTTTAATGATTAACTAATTTGCAAATAATGCCCGTTCACTTTTATCTAAGAACCAAGTGTTAAAAATTATATAATATTTGTTATGTTTGTATTTCAATTCGTTACTGCTTCACAAACTATAAAAAATATTACCAAAATCATCGTTATCGTTTAATTCTCTTCCTTCATCTACAATTCGCACATTCCGTTCACTCTTTCTTTCTTTCTCATAATATTTATTTCTTGGAGCAGCAACACGTAAAACTGAGGCGGCGCAAGCGAAATAAGTTTCAAGTTTATGTAGGTCAGGCATAAAACTTATGTGATACTCATAAAATAAATAACAACCTTACTAGCAAAAAACACAACAAGTAAGCTAACTGAAGACCGAAGAAATGTTTGCGGCTTACTCTCATATTAATTGGCATGAGAATCATTTAAAAAGTAATTAATTATATCAATTGGTAGAGAACAGCAATCAAGCGGGAAATTAATGACTACTACAAATATTATTATAGAGAGGAATCAGGAAGTCTGAAGAATAACCTTTGGCAAGAAGTAACTTTTACATCATATTCTTTAAAGTGCTACGGAATTGTTATAAGAACTACTTAAAGGCTAGGCGTCTCGAGTAACTTAACATTGCAGTAGTGCATACTAAAGTCACCTTTGAAATTTCTTTAGAATTGATATTTACTTTCATACTTACGCGGATAAAGTTATAGCCTCAAGATGCAAATACTTATTCGCAACGCTCTGACATTTGAGATATAATTCCGGCATTCTTTAGCAATCACAAATAAATATCTATATTCTAGCAAGATTATTACATACAATAGTAGCTTAACTAGCTCTACTGTTACGCTGATATGCTAAATATGACAACAAGATGAATTGGAAGAGTGAACATATAAATAAATTCGGCGAAATTATATAATGTCTCTGCTTAAAGTTATAAGATTATAGATGCGCATGTTGTATGTAAATATTCATTTACAGTGCGGTATACAGTGTGTTATAACGCACAAGATATAGTATTAAATGGCACCTTTAAGGCAGAATCAAATACTTATTGATATCTTGTTAGACATTGCACAGAAATTTAAATTTTTGGCAAACATAAATAAATTTTATAATAATTTAATCCAATTTTGAAGATTTATTGAAACTTTAGTAAGTATTACATGTAGCAATAAACTGCATACATAATAATACTGGCCATAAACATTTCCGAATCACTTGCAGACTCCGCGTCGCGTCGTGGCGCCACACAACTTTCTTCTTTCTGCGAGGCGCACGCAAAAGACTCTAGTTTTCGGGTGTTATAAATTATTACGAAGCGATTCGAGCAATCAGATTAATAACGAATACGCATAAAACGAGATTATTTATCGGCACAGAGCATAAATTATGGACAAGCAAATATACACAAAATTAATTTATGGATAATTTTGTCATTAATTATTGGTCTTTTTTGATAGTAACTATTCACCTGAGAGAAAATTAAAGTACAAACCTTTTATGATACGCTGTAAAAAGTATAATTAAAATGGCTTTAATTAAACGAGAGTAAAAGTACATTTCTTCTTATCTCACTCCTATTAAGGTAATTGACATTTTTAATTGATCTCTCGTTTTTGTTTATTTTAGCGCTCAGTCGACATTCTCATGAATTTGATTGCCATTGATTTGAAAGTCAATGTTTGCAGTCAAGATTAATGTGATTTTGTTTTGACTTATTTTAGCAATATTTCAAAGAACATTAGAGTTAAATAGGATTACTCTAATGGCATCAGCATGCAGATTATCTTTTCCGCAGTTCCGCGTTAATTTAATTATAATTTTATTGCAAGTTCTGCACTGGCGACAGGTATAAATCAATGCTTCATTAACATTCATTTGCATTTTATTATTGTCTAAAGAAAGCCCATCAAACACCTTACATGTGCTGTTTGTAAATGTCATAAATTGTCGGAAAAACGATTCTTACTTCTGTTTGGCTTAGACATAGAGTAATTAATGATTTCTCTTCGTTGAATGCCTTTTATAATTCGCATTTTAGATTGCAAAGTTTAGTGTAATTAATGCAATCATTATTAATTGATTCAGGGTCTTAATTACACATTAGAGATTCATTAGGCGATTGCTAAATTTGGAACTCGAATGACAACTGATTGGAAAACGGTTTCAAGGTGATGCTAGAAGACGCAAACAAGCACGCATACGAAATCCACGTCCTCCGCAATGCATGTATTCAATTAACTTAATTGCTAATTACATATATGCTTGGCAAACTATGTTACGCCAAATCAATCATATAAAGAGTGTTTTAAATGTCACAACGAAATTGAAGTTGAAGTACCTATAACATATTCAAAGTTGATTTATGAGTAAATAGCTATGTATTGCTTTAAGTTGCAAATTACTTCCGAATTTATGAACATTTATTACAATTTCCTGCATGCTTTGTTTCTTAGTCGGTTGCTTCCGCGTTACTTATTAATACGAAAGTTGAACAATTACATGTCCTCGCGCCTGCAAGTGCAGTTCAAACATTCACTGTATTCAAAGAAAAATGCAAGTAAAATTAATAAGGTTGTGACTTAATTTGCATAATGATTAATTCGGAAAATAATCAATAATAACAAGTTAAACCAAAACATAACTAACACTCTTCGAAATGGTCGTGGCATTTGATAGAATCAGGTTGCTGGAAATGAAATACATACTAGAATAGAGCCATAAACTTGGGGACTCCTGCACAAAACTATTTACTTTCTCCAAGTTCTTTCGTGGCTCAACGGTCAAAGACAACTTGAGCAATAGTTATTTATGTTTTATTTCCGTTTCGATTTGTATTGTGTCATAAATTCACTCACAGTCTCTTAATTATTATTTAAATTTTTAAAACATTTACTTCATTCATAACCTGCGGGGAAACAATTACAACCGGAAGATGTTATGGTTGCGCTTTACCGTGTCTTGATTAAATAATTAATATAGAATCAATTTAACGGCAGTTCATTAAGTAATTATTAAACAAACTGCGGAGAAAATATTAATGCGTACCAAGTAATATGTAATGTGCTTGCTTTATAACAAGTAGTTAACTTCACTGACGGCAGTATTAGTAAGGTAGTATTTATTGTACATATGTACATAAAAATGCATTTACGTTTCTAATCAATTTCGTAATATACTATCAACGTTTATACTTTAATGATTAAATTAATTTTATCGCAAAGAAATTTCATCCAAAAATCAAGGACAGGATTCTTTAAAGTTCAAGTTATTTAAATATTATAGCTCATTATTACAATTTGAATTATTATAAAACAATTAAACTAGTTATTTATATGTCATTCGTATTGTCTCGAAATAGAAATAAGTTGACAGAAATTAAAAACTTGAAACGGTTTTCCAAGATATTCCATAGGAAGCCAAGTATCAGTCATAAACGCTGTAATGATTTAAAAAAAATAAAGAAGCATTAATAACTTCAGAAACTATAACAACTAAACAATATATTAATTAAATTACTTAGAAATATATCATTTACATTGTTAATTTATCGCAAAAGTTTACCATATTCCTTCAGACTGTTCGAAAACTGGTAGAAAGTGTACTTTACTGCATCCTCTGAAGTTTTATTGTTACGTCTCGTATAGTGTTCTTGCGTATAGTTTCAAAACTAACGTACAGACAGCGCTAAATGTTTTAAATACAATTTATTTACCCTCCCAAAAATCTTTGGCTAACAAAAATGTGCAACAAAACCTGTCATTTATTATAATATGTATAATTAATTTTACAAGACATATGAAATAATGTTATTAGAACGTAGCAACAATCCATCACTAACCATTAACTAAGATTTACAATATTAAGTTGACTTATTTGTTGTACGAACAATTCCACACCGCCAGTAAAATAATTTCACAACGCTCCAAAAGGGTTCGATGATTAAATGTCTTTCTTTTGTAGCAGTGTATATGTACTCCACAAGTTACGTTCGCGCTTGATTTATTGCGAAAATAAAGGATTCGTATAATACATCTCGGAACGCACTTTAGATCGTGATGGTAGATTATTTACAATTATATATTTAATAAACAGTTTGTATAAAAATTAATAAATTTAACAACTACATCTTAGTAAAAAATATAGCACCTATAAGGTCGTCTTTTTCTACGATTTCTACATTTCCTCATTGTTTGCCGATTAGTTTTTGAGAAGATGAATTTCGTTCGTTTCGCCCGGATGCTGATGTTTGTGCTAGTTATTTGAGCATAATTTTGCATCATTCAAATATCGGAAAGTATAAGATGGACCACGGTTAACGTAAACACCTAATACGAATCCAATGCCTGTGGGTGTATCTACAAGAACCTACAACTGAATGTGTCCAACCTTGGTAACTAACTGATTTTACTCCCAAACTAAACCGAATTTACTTAAGAATATGACTGTTGTCTACATAAAAGTTAAATTATTTTTGTTCGTGCTAATATTGGCTACCACCATTCGACGTCGTGTAACAATCACGCGCAATCGTGCGCTGATGAACGCCATTCATTCCATTGAGAACGACACCATTCGACTCATATCCATTCTTGACGTGCCCATTCGTTAGTTTTTCCTTGTTATTCTCCAAATTGCTCTTGCCATTCATGGCTGCCGCCGCCGCCGCAGCGGCTTGTAATTTCTTCGTACGTGATCGTGTGTACGACTCTTCGTAGAATTGTTTGAATAGGAAGAAGAACATTATGGCATGCCCACCAATAAACCACACGAATGCTCGTGGGTAATTGCAATCGATGAAGAGCAATTGAAAAGCGTGTACAACAATTGCAACAAATTGTACCTGAAAAATATTAAAACAATTATAAAGCATTGACTCAGTGTAAGTGTAAAATTTACCATCTGGAAAGTTGTTAAATACTTTTTCCACCATAGATATTTCTGTACAGAAGGCCCACATGCACTTAGCATGTAGTAGGTGTACATTATAATGTGAACAAAAGTATTTAAAAACCCAAAAAACATGCTATGACCGCCTGAAACAAAGTTTTAAATTTTAAACTATAATCCTAAACGTACATACTTACAATTAGACACAACTATAGGCAAACTTAAACTCAAGAGAATAAATACGTTGCCTATAGTTGATTTCAACAAGTGACTTAAGTTAAATAACTCGAATGAATCATATATTAGGAAATTTGAACAGGTATACTATCAAACCGTTATCTCAAATGTAACGTTTGTGTATAGTTTTGATAGCTTACTTAAACAATTCGTGTCTTAAATAAACAAGAATTTCTTTCAGTAACTGAATAAGATTCTCACATACCTGGTGTGAATTTGACTCCAAACCAGACCGACATGGGCATGATACCATGATGGATAACGTGCAGTGTTGATATATGATTGTTCTTTTTCCTCAATACGAAGAAGAACTACAATAGAGTAATTAAATCGTGCATTCTTCTCAAAATTAAAGCACACACTGTGCATTATCTTACCGTATCTATGAACTCCGTAAACTTTGACAAGTAATATAAGTAGCACGCCCGTGTTGCCTGTAATAAAATATCACGTGTTTAATAATTGCGATTAACTAATACATCACTTGACTTACGCGTAAAGCATTTGGCGAATTTGAATAATCAACCGGTTCGCATCTGTAACTATAACGTCCAGTCAACCATCCCACAGCACCAATCTGTAATTAAAATAATAATTACAATATTTCATATGAAGTCAGGCTAACAATAAGTATTATTTATTTATTTTATAAGCTAGCGCATAAATAGTTTCGTTACTTAGCGAGTAGTTAGGTTGTACATGACATCAACTTGTAAAAGCGTTAAGCTAAAAGTCGATGCTCCTATTTTTAACTACATCTATTTTTGATTCAATTATAAGAGGTGCAGTTAAACTAATTTTACTTGTCTTTTTTCAGAAGTCAAATGTATAGACATAATATTACAAAAACATGAAAAATAACCAGATTTATCATATTATTCCAATATTTGAAAGCAAAGTAAATAGTTTATGTAAAAGTTGAAAGGCGAATGTTTATTGGGAACACTTTGTAACGCATAGGAATGCATTGAGGTTTTATTAGATTTTCTTGGTGCATAAATACGCTCTGAAGTGAATCAAATGTGAATGTTTGACTTTTGCCAAACGCGAAACTCAAAATTCAACTACTCACCTCGTAAAATATGTATGCGCTCAATACGACTTGGAAGAAATTATAAATAATTAAGGTATTCTTCAGTTGAAAGGGCTTGCGGTTTTCCATCAATTTCGGTCCAATATACTGTAGGCAAAAAACAATTCACAGAAACATTAAGCTGTCCTGGCGCATTAATTGCGTAAACTGTTTAATTATCTCTTAATTGCATATTAAAATTGGTTGTTTTAATTCGTACCTTTACAATAATTACATAAGCCAGACAGATACCTAGAGTATAAAAAGGACTCGATAATAATGGAAAATGAGCTGTCCTAGGATCTGAAACAACAATTGTTGATTTGTAGTAAGTCATATTCTACGAAATGAATGTTAGTTGATAAATTACCTTCATATTTGTTTAAAAATCGATTAATATCACCCATATACTTGAAAACTAATGCCATTTTGACGAATTCAATTCAGAATCTGAAATAAAAGAATTTAGAGTTAAATTTAATTTAGCCAATTGTTTATAATTGCATCATCAGTTTCCACGTATTTATTTTTAGCATTGGTAACAGTAAAAACAGCAATTAATTATTGTTGTATAATTTACATAAGTACATAAATATATTTACATTCAAAAAAATAAATATTTCATTATAAGAAAATCTTAAAAAAACTTTAGTTTCGCAAAGCTGCAAAATGTACGGAAAAATTAATTAGGTACTTGCTTGTGCAATATTTGCGAGTGACAATTTCTCTACGAATGAGTGAATAAAAGAAGATGATATAACAATGCAGTGTAATTGTCTGTTTTGTTATTACACCTGTAATTACGTACTACAGGAAGAGTGCAACGAAAACTCTCATTAGTAATTTTTCGACATATGCTTATCTTTTCCGGCAAATTTTTGGTACGTCGCTTCCAAACATTAAAAATCGATATGCTATGTCAATTTTATCAAACTGTCATGGTTTTTCTGGCGTATTATTACCTACTATTATTACATAAAAAACATGTTATCATAAAAAATTCATCAGTAAACGCACATCAATGTCAGACATTCAAGTAAATTCCAACATAAAATAATTATTGAAGTGCTTATACAAGAGATCAGAAAACTATAGATTGGTATGTATGTCGATTGTTTTACTTTGATGTCATTCGCTAAATTTTTCGTTTTTTTGAAATCTAATATTAATTTTAAATTGAATTTGTTTTAGATTTTACATCACTACCGACGAGTTTAATCAAACAGCAGAGAAAACCAATATTGATAAAATCAAATTATGTTGAAAGTAATTAGCAATATCCAATTCCAGAACCGAGTTTGACCAGTTGAAGAAAGTTAAATATTTGAGCAGAAGTAAAACTAATAACTCACTGACGCAATGTGACCGAACGTTCTTGAAATTTTAATCTCAATGGCAAACATTTTTGTTATAAACTCGCATCTGCAATGATCGCGAATGTTAGAATTATGCTGATTCTCCAAACAGTTACCAGTTTGTGTGTACTAACAATTACGTACTTTTTCGCATGGTTAGTCACATCTCTTAAGGACAAGATCAATAAAGGAGTAAAAATCCAACTGAAATTTGTTGCAAACTTTGGCCTGACAACAAGTTCGCAATAGTTGCACATAAGTATGTACATATTGTTCAATATTTCATTATTGCTAACCGATTATAATTTGTTTGCCCATGACATACTGACCATGAAGTGTGCAATCAGAATAATTTGGCTCCATAGAGAATCGAAATATGACTTGTAGAAAAAGTTTACCTGTTTATTGACGATTGAGTAATGAGGGACGTTTGTGTATTTGAGCAATTGATTTACATTGGTTATTTGCTTGCGAACGCATGACAATTTATTTGTTAATGTTTATTCGTCCAAAGTTTCTAACGCTCGTAAAGCCTTGGCAGCTTTGTGCACGTGGGTCTTCAACAGAGAGAACTTTGATGCATTCGTAACTAATGTCACAATAAAGTGCAGTGGAATCCTTAGCGATACGTAAGTATGCAAAGCAAAGAAATGCCGAATGATGATGCAAATGTGGCGCGAGACGAAAGCAAAATTTCCCGTTCCACTGCAAGGCATTTCTGAACAGCCGGTGAATATGGTCGTCCTTAAACATTCTTATGCTAGTTGCTTCTCACTTCTGCTCATGATTCAAATTTGATGTGCCATCACGAGTGAAAGTTTTCTTGCTTGCTCTGGCTCGTTTTCAAGTTGTAAATTAAACAATATTTACGATATCAACATGATTGTTGATAAAAGTATTTAGTTATAACATTATTTAGATAAATATTTACACCAATTATTTTATTATTATTAGGCAGATAATAATATTTGATGTCGACATAAATTAGTAATACGATAAAAAACATATACATTTAAGGGACACCTGAACGACCTTATATTAAACAACAATCACCAGAGGTATGCAACTAAAAAAATAATTATTACGAGGGCGCCAGAACGGATATCACGAGTGCTCTTGTGGTTATTAAAAGCTCATTTGATTTGACGACGGACATCGATAGATACGATTAATAACAATAGAAATGTAAAATTAATGTGACACGAAAGGTGATAAAAAATCATTTGTCGTCTGCGCAATAATAGATGCCTTCATGCTGACCCTTTACAAAGCTATTGCAAGAATGACAATCAACAATATCGATCTTTATAAGCCATGGCCATTTATCACGTTTCTTCGAAATCCACAAGTTTTCAGTAAAACACTGCCATTACGAATAGAATTATTTATACTTTCTTGCTTTGGAGCGAAGCAATACAATATTTCATTGTCAATTTTTGAAATTCTTTCTAGGAAGAAAACAGAATTCATTCCTATTTTTCAATATTATTCTCCTTAATTTGTTTTGCCATGCATCAACTGTAAGTAGGAAACAATGTTTACTTAGTTTTCAAAGAATCCTTGAAACTGTATTTTCAAAGTTGAGTGCTAATTTACATCAAACATAATTGCACGATTTGCTCATTAAAATTCAATTTGATTTCAACTAAGTAGATAGATGTAACCATTAGAAACATTTCTCAGTAAATTAAAATAAACTGATAAGGAAATAAATACTCCTAATTATTTATCAAGTTATTGATTATAAAACTAAAGACGGAAGTTACAATGCCTGACATTCCATAATTACAGTTCTTCGCCAAAAACCTCAAAGTAAGTTTTAATAGTAAGAAATAATTGTTTCTCTCAAAGTTTAAGCCACAGTAGAGTAGTTCACATGCGATGTCTCGTAAACGGTATTTTTCGTCTTTGCGGCTGTTGTTTCCACCGCGATTAATGAATATTTAATGCGCGCTTTTCAATGAAGCTCATTCGAAACGCACTCTTTGTCGCGCGACGTCTCATCAATTATTTGTTGAGTCATGGCTGGGATTGAGCATTCCTGATTATCGTATCATTTACTTAAAAGGTGTGTATCGTACTTGTTTGATGTGAATTAAATACCCATCGCCACTTGACGCTGACAAGTGATTAATGCACTTGGCTTTTTAAGTTTTAATTTTTTAATTTTGCATCATAGGAAGGTATTCAAGTGATTGCGAAAACTAAAAAATGAACATAGAATTTCGTCATAAACATGCATGTGACTAGCCATTAATTGTTCGCTTACACGCCGTGCTCTCAAGACGTTATTCCCGCGTTACTACGTATTTTATAGCCGCATTAAGCACTCACATGTTACAATACATTTACTTGCACTTTACTCGCATGCATATTGTACGAACATTGTCGCGCGTTCATTTTATTAATAAGCGGACGTTGGTGATTTGCAATCCAAGCATATTTATAGCACACACACCAACGAAAGTGAACACGTTTCGGTACGATTAGAGAAAGAGTTACGTTCACGTGTGCCTTGTGCTTTCGTTTTGTCCCATTTTGTTAGCGATATTCAGAATACCTGTTAGACTCTGTGCTATTGAAACTCGAACATTTGTTTGCATGCTTACAAACTCGTGCTTGCTGACCTCTTGTTCAGAGTAAATTAATTTGCATCGCGATCCCAGTGACCACTCGGAATAAAACTTTTAATGCGAAAGTAACGTTCGATTGAGTGCATTTTTAGCAAGTGGAAATTTTTTTAACACTTTACAAACATTACGTAAAGGTTTCTCGTTCATTTCTTTTCCTAACTTATAACCAACATTTAAGAACCACCTGGTATTGCATTGATAGTCATAAAGTTTTATCTTTTCATTGATTAAACAGATAATTAAATGAAAACAATACAGTTCTAGTTATAGGTGAAAGAAGTCAATGTATTATACTCATAACAATCTCTTAATTGAATCAATGTAATCAGTTGAAATAGATTTATTGTCAATTATTGTACATAAATTATCGCGTTAAGTATCAATAACTATTCATTAGATACAATAACTTATTGTGAGTGAACGCGTATGCAAAAAGCCAATTGAAACGAATCGTGACGAGTACGACTTACGCTGATTGCAAAATCGATTATATTGTGACATAATATTTAATAATATCATATTTAGCATTAGTGGCTTGTTAATAGGTTGTGGCATAATTTTAATTTCTCTGAAGTAAGCATTAATCACGGCATTTCTAAACGAGGAATTAGAGTCGGAATCGGATTCTACTTAGGTTTTCTAATAGTGACACAGCTGAATTGTTTGAATTTATCTTGTACAATAATAAGTCCTTCAATTCATTGTGAATGAAGCAACATTCCAGTCAGTCATTTATTGAGCCAGACAGAATTTCAAGACGTAACATTAAATCATTGACTGGTTCATAAACAAAGATCATAATTAAATAATTTCTAAATCTGAATAGAGCAGCTCATATTTTGCAATGACTGACTCATATTAATCATCAGACATGTATTACAATATCAGCTAATTAATTAAGCCAATTGCAAAATTATTGAATTTCTACGAGTATGTACTAAAAGAAAGTTAGTGCAGTGAGTATCAAGCACTCACTCACTCACCTGAAAGAGCATGTCAAGTCGCTTCTGCAACGTTTGGATTAATTTGCAAAGCAGTAGGCAGGCATGTTAATTACAAACCGTCTGTAGGCCGATATGCATTCGCCTCACGTATCAGTTCCTGCCGACCGACGCAACGCAACAGAACGCAACTCTCGACTGCATCGTAGATGCATTCGCAATGATAATAATTAATTTGCTTTACAGTTGTCGTCAATTCATCAGCGTGCAATTTACTCGTGCACATCCGTGTTTTTGTCTAGTTAGTCAGTTGTAAACTTTGTGGAAACTCAAAAATACTTGAAACTCCTGCAGCTTTGCACCCAGCAAGCACTTGTTAAATATGTAAATAGCACTGCTTGCGAGTTTTTATTAACTTATCACACATGCCTCTATGGTGTCACTTATTGTTGGTGATAAGCCAAGCGCGTTGAAAATGCTCTGATAGGTAAGAATTCGTGCACTAGACGGCAATTTTCGTTAGGCTTGCTTGTTTCGATAAATAATAGATCCTGGCATTACGAAGCACGTAACCAACGATTATATAAAGTTTTAACCGAAATGCATGATTGATATTTATAGGCAGTTACCAATTGTTATTGCAATAAAATGCAATAAAAGATAAAAGAAATGTAAATTTCTGCATCGAGAGTTTTAATTTTTACGGCCTGTAATAGTTATTAACTTTTTGTTAATGAAACCAAAGCTGGTATTGCTACATTTCCAAGTTGATTTGATTAGATAATGGTGGAAAGCATTTAAGTAATCAATTTTATATCGGTCGTTCTAAAAAAACGCACGCAAATCTGTTTGTATTATGATTTCCCGCATATACGATTTACTATTGACACAGATAAGATTTCCTTTTAAATAAAGTCATCTTCTAGCCTCGTAATTAAGATAGCTTTATACTCTATAGTTAGCTCATGCGTATTAGCAGAAATGGTAATTCCCAATCAGGAATGAAGCTGCGGCCACCTTCTTCAGTGTTAATGTTGGAAAGCAGGTCAAACCACCAACAGCAAGTGCAACGAAGAATCAAATGAATGTGCATATGAGATATTTGCTTGCCTACCAATGAGTGCAAAAATTGAATAAATGTTGTTGGTTTGATAGTATAATGTAAAAGTGAAATGCGGCGATCTGAGAAAATAAAGGTGTAAACGACGACATGCTCTGGTAATTTTGATACACTTGAGGTAAGCATCACAATTCCTTGATAAACACTGTATTTAAAAAGCGTCCACAATGAAACTAAAAACTAAGTGACTCGTGTAAACATAACAGGTGTAATTAATATGTATTCTATTATACTAATACAGATATCCCTACTTTAACACAGTTTTCCTATAACACAATTTACAATTTGAGGAAAACCCTTTCCTAAAACGATTTAAAAATTGCCGAATACTCATTACAACATGTAAGTAATTGGAAATAATTTGTTATTCTTGTTTTTTATGTCTAGTAGTAGAAGATGACTGCATAATTTGTTTTTTAGTTTTAATTATCGTTAATTTAAATATTTAAACATTTATATTTAAATTGTGGAAAAATATAAATTGTGTTATTAACTCCTTCCTTGTCACATACACTTTTACCACTCAATACTCTAAGTACGTAGCTATTGGACAGACAGAGTGCGTAGAGAATTAATGACTTAATTAACATGCCATTTCAATTTTAATGTTAATGGAGTGTGTATATAATAAGACCTCAATAACGTCTGCCTTATATCTTTTGATTAATGGAAATGCCCAAGAGTTGTATAAAAAAGGGCAAAACTTTTATAAACAATTGTTTAGCTAGAAATTATAATTTATTTTTCCTAGCCCAATTGATTATTATTTTCCATTAAATTTAAAAAAACAGAACTAGAGTGTAATTTGCTGAGGATTCTTAAAAAAAAGGCTAATTTGCGTTAATACTGAGAGTAAATTTTAATTAAACCACCTCTGTCATTTCAATAATGATTCGCTTATCACAATTCCATTTCAGCTATTGCAGTCAGTGCATAGATTGGCGATTAATTAACATAAATTAAAATGATTTCATGCGCCTACCTACAGCACCAACAGTTCAACCGCAAACTATCGCGAAATTAATTAATTTGTGTGCTTCATAACGTCATTGAGTAGTTGTAAATTCAGTAAAAACAGAATTTAATTGGAGTTATGTTTTTTAATAATAGTATTTTAAATAATTTTCAATTACACGACTGACGGAATCTTTATAGGTATTTTCCAGACATACATTTCATAATTAAATCTTTTAATTAATAGAGTAATTACTGTCACACATGTTTACTACATTTTTTATAATAGTTATTCAAAGATTGCAAAAATTAGTACTTACGTGCAACCTGTTTAATTGTTAATTTATTAATAGTTACACCCTGAACAAATAAAAATTTAACATATTTAATAACAATTTGAGGTCACATGATTGCAGGTCTCAACGATTGCCTAATTGAAAATGTAGTTTAACTCATTGAAAGCTACCTTTTCAATCATTTAGTTTTTATTTTCATGTTCTGATTTTGTTTTCTCTTTCTCGCGTCATAACCTATTTACTTATCCCAAGAAACTTAAAGAATAGTAAATGTTGTTCTTGACACAGCTCTCTCATTGCATCTTCCTTACAAGCTGTTCAGTTAATTATTATACTTGTAGCTGGTTTCATTTCTTCAACTTTCTTTCATTAATGAAGTTTGGCATCTGCACCTTTGAGGACTTTAATTGTTTAATTTATAGATAGTGGTAAACCCATTGAACCTTAATCTTTGCCACACTAAATGAGAATTTTACAGCACTTTCGAAGGCTATTATTGTAGTGTGCTTCCATAGCAAGCACCTGAAATGTAGGTACTTCTTCAATGATTTATTGATTGAAAATATCATCAAAGAGGCGTACATCATAAACTATGGATTAAGTGCTTCTCAAACGAATATCTAAAAAAATGTTTATAACCAAGAATGGCAATCATGTGTAAATAGAAAATAAAACATTTAGCACATACTAGGTCATCGCATGCCTGTCGTAACTAAAAGTAAGTCATCTCAACGGACATGCACTTGCTCTTCCTTCTTGCAGGTTGCTGATGATCGTAATTGCAGCAAATTGAAATTATTGCACATTAATTAATTGATTTCTCCGTTGTGTGTCATGTATAGGCTGTGTACTTACATATATCATGCATCCTGCTAAGAAACAATTTTATGCTAGACTGTTACACTTATGGAGTACGCAGAAGAGAAACTTGTTATTTGCACAAAGTATTTCAATATCAAGTCCCATTTTCAAGTTTAAAATTTAATCTTTATGGATTAGTTTCTTTGACGTCAATAAATTGCGCTACCTTATAATATTGTCCAATGTGGTGCCTGAATTTAAAACAGACACTGATGTACCTTTTCCAACATCAAATTATCCTTTCAAACTTTAATACGTTAACCACCATGCATGAGTAATATAATCGCTGCTGAATGCATATCGCAAATGTTATGTTTCCATAGAGCATACTTATGCATTTCCCATTTAGTGTACAGATTAACTGACCAATTCAAATAAGCGTGTGTACATTGTCGCTATGTGCAGTTCATGCGTATCGATTTTTTCGCGTGCTCGCACCAACCACAATCCGTGGCGTAATGCTAATGCGGATTAGAAAAAGGGCTGCCACTTATGCGTTTCATAAGGCTTCTGTGCTTCCTATTCTTGCGGAAACAAAGAG
The DNA here is from genome assembly GCA_003054995.1 of Aleochara bilineata. Taxonomy (NCBI): domain Eukaryota; kingdom Metazoa; phylum Arthropoda; class Insecta; order Coleoptera; family Staphylinidae; genus Aleochara; species Aleochara bilineata. Next base: position 68,816 of record NBZA01001548.1, read on the forward strand.
CTGTTACTTTCCCTACAACCATCAAAGCAAGGCGTGTTCGTGTCTCATTTGCATATTTATACGTTTTAGTAACCTCAATTCACAAATTGAATTTTCAATATATCTGTCTGATTTCTTGAATTCCAATGTAAATTAATATTTCTGAGCAAAAATTTAATAGAAATATGAATGAATTTCCAAGTCTAGGCTAAAGAATATTCATGTAGGGAGTGAAACTTTTAAACGGCAATAAAGACAGAGTAACTGCTGCTTTAGACGGTTAGTCGGTTGAACAAAGGCTGATCGTAAGAATAAAGAACAAAACAGAAGACACGCTGAAAAAATGAGCAAACAACAACAAGTTTGCGAACGAAATCGAGTGCGTGTAATATTCTTCCACGAAGAAAGCATGCCTTTCTCCCTAAGTTCGTACAATTGTGCAAGGGTACAATCAGAGAACCCTTTCAATAATTACAAGAATTGTATTTAAACAGGTTTCAAAGTATATCCTACTTTATTAATTTTTTACTCTGTGTACTTTTTCGTAAAAAAATACTTTTTTATATTTAGTCTTGTTGGTATAAACCTAATATGTATTATTGTAATTTAATAACTTTATAAATAAACTAATTTTTAATGTATTTATATATTTTGATATGTTTTAACAACAAAATATGTAAGCATACAAGTTCATATTGTAGATCTGATAGGAAATACAATACGAATCACATGTTGAGTAAGCCTATAAAGCATTACATAATCCACGTCCTGAGTCTTGGTAGACAGTGAGACCGCGGATCTAACCGGTCTAGCGATATTTTCACGAGACTCCCACACATTTCCACACAAGTTGGAAAATCAGATGGAGCAATGCATGTGATGCCAAGAACGACACGATCGTCTACAGTTCTACACGATAGCAAGGCTTTAGTGTATTCCGAATACACTTAGCTAATAGAGCAATTGTGTAAATGAATAAATTGATGAATTAATGCAATTAGACTTGTGACGTTGGCAAAATCGGTATTAGCAGCTATATTGCCTGGTATATGTGCATTTCATACTTACAAAAAACGCCTGGAAACGTGAACACAAACTTAAGACGATCAGCAAAATCAGAAATGCTCAGATAAACTTCGCTCTGCCCAACAGGACTACACACAGATAGATAGATAGAGATCACAGCACTGTAACAATTAAAATTCAAGTTCTATTCGAGTACGATTTGCTATAAAGTTCTTAAGAAACACTTCATTGGCGCGTATTGATGATAATTTATTGTCAGTTGGTCGGTTGTCCTTTGGTAAGGAGTGTGCACATTGCCGCGTCCTGATCGCGTGCCTGCTCGAAGGCTTCTGTTTCTGTTAGTGGCCGTCGTTCCACAAACTTCCTCCTTTTCGCCGGGCGCGTGTTTGCGCTCTCGATATAGCGTATTGTGAGAGGAGTACGCGAACCACGTTGGGAATTGGATCGATTCCGCTGATGATCTCTCTCGCAAATGTGCGCGCCCGCCGCTGCTCGACCCGTATATAAAATGCCACCGCCAACGAAGGAGACAAGGGCGCATTCGCCACTGCGTGCCGGGCCACTCGCGATTGCCAATTTAATTGATGAATGCGATTACGTCTCCTGTGCGTTCGAAGGATGCGTGCGGTGCGCTCGCGGCGTGTTCGCGGACTGATTGATTTCCTCGCGCTACCGCTGCCACTGCTTGTGCTTGCTCATAGACTCGACGCTCGGC
>NBZA01001548.1:70692-81177 GCA_003054995.1 Aleochara bilineata
CGCGCGCGTTTGATCTTCATTTTCTACGCATACAAGAGAAACACCTATTGCATAAACTTTCAAGGCATTTTTACGGTTTGTTCTTTACACTTTGGCTAATTTAGCCAAAGTTACACTATGTATTGAGAAATAAATTAGGTAGGTAGTTATTAATGATATTTCAGTTCCAAATATAAATTTTTCTATAATTTTAACTAAGTATAATAAATGTTTGTTCCACATAATTTCATGTAACATGATTAATAAATTATTAAATATAAACATAATACACAGAATTTAGAATACAGTTATTTGAATAAATAATGCAAACGCCCGCACTTAATATTAAAATTACTACGAGTGTTGAGTGCGGCAACCCACCGAACGTGGGCGCGCCAAATACGAATCACCAATATGTAAGCTGTGTTCCAGTAAACTATTGACAAATATATATTTCAGGCAATTTCAAACATTTTCTACTTATTAGTATGTACTTCCAACTGTTATTGACTTAAACAATAACTAATTGATTACTAATCATTAAATAGTTAGTTTTAATTGTTGGAATCTGGTTTTAATTGTTTTTTTATGCGAAGTATTGCACAACAGAAGCGATTTAATGTTGAATGAAATATTCCAAGTCATATTGATATCTGTGTTGAGGTACAAATGTTTCTATGAAACAGCGTCTCACAACTGTTGAAAACGAAACTATTGGGCGTATATACGTATTGCAAAACCACATCTATTGATTATTGATTAATCCACAATGAAAGTACATATAAAATAAGTTAAATACTCACGCATATCAGTCAAATTGTATCCTTATGGTAAAGTGGTAACGTTTTGATTACAATAAACTGTTACACTTTCATTTTCACGCCAATTTCACCGTAACTTTTCCTAAAACTACCGATATTTGTAGGGGTTTGATAATTTTAAGGGAAGCAAGATGAGCCAGAGGACAGCACACGCAAGCAATTTCGACTGACTGACTAACTGACCACAAGCAGGTAGGTAAAAAACGTCGTCGTGCTTTCTTTCAAGCGTCTTTCTCACCTCTTCGTCGTTCTTTATTTATTGCACATTGCCAAAGCCTGGCCAATGAAGAAGAAAAGACACTGCTGCTGTATACTGTGTGTATCAGGATTATGTTATAACCTTGTTCTTAATTAATTTCTTCTAGTTATAGCGAACTTTATTATAAGTATTATTATTTCTCTTTGCTTGCTTACTATTAGTTGTGAGTTACAAACTGTAAGTTTTGAAATCCTTTGTATACACATTAGTAATACATTTTCACATATTTTCGAAGAATTGTCCTTTAATTTTATGTACTTGCAACATTTTATCAGCAAAGTTAGTTTTATCAGGAACGTAGGTACATTTTGTATGTACTTATTCTAGCACAAAGGCATAAAGTAGAGATAAGTAGTGACTAGTTGTAATGACGGCCGAGTACATATAAGCGTTGTTATTTGCTCATTACATATGCCTTATTATTGTTTGCGCTCGTTTTCGGATACTTTCACTCAAAGCGTAACCAGCACATCGACGCGATCACATCGCACAATAAGCATCAAGCCAGCGATGACCATTTGACTCTGTCTGCCTGCGTGGCCGGTAATTACAGGCAAGGCAGTAGCTGATGATGTTAGTTATGTAGATGATGATGCTACCTGTGTGCGTTTCGCGCTCGACATTCGATGCGCACGTTGATTGAATATTGTATTGCTGTTTCAGACATTTGCAGCCAAATACGTTGGTATTTTGACTGCTTTGGAATGTGATTACGAATACAAATTTATTGCACTCTTGTGAATGCGCACTTGTCGCAAGTGAACTGGGAGCAATAAGTATCTATCAAACATACGAAACACGTCTATGCAAAGTCGCAATGCGGTTGTTTTTCCTATTTTCGTTTCCTTTTCAAAATACGTATGTACCTATAACACTACGTTTGAAGTTTGTGCTTGCTTTGGCTTTGACTTTTTGTGGTACTTTTCCAAAAGATTCGGGAAGAACGAACAGGGTAAATTCCGTAAAATTATTATTCTTAGTCCATTTTTTGAATAACATGAAATTTAATTAACATAACAGTTATATCTTATTTTGAGTTTGGACAACTGTAAGTAAAACCATTGATTTTTATCAATTGAATTTAAATAAACGATTTTACAATAATTTTCATTTATTTGTAAACTGATATCAATGTTTATCTGTAAATAATTAAAGAAAAAGTCAAACAAAAAAGTTTTTGCTATATGTACTATAGGCAACCATTATTACATATTTTAAAATTCTGTGCCCATATGACACGTAAGTTCAGAACATTGTAAATAAATAAACAATAAATCAATTAAAATAAACTATTTTGTAACATCCTGTATTATTTCCATGGTTGGATAACCGCAGAATTCAATACCGGGCAGGAAATATAACACCTTGCGTATGAGAAAATTAGATTGTATGCTCCTGAAGGCTTCGGCCCAATATACCAATGCACTGGGACAATGCGTTAAGGAAAAACAAGTAAAACAATACAGCGTGGACGGAAAAAAAGAGATGAAAACACAGGCATATGTGAAATTTTATATGCCAGAATAGAGGAGACACAAGATCCGAAGTAATTCCAGCCTGACATACGGGGTTTAAAACTAAAACTCTCATTTGCTCTCATTGTCCATTCCAAGTGTCGCTAAGTGTTTCATCAAGACCAACAGCAGTACCTCAGAAAACGGGGCTACTGAAAGTACCTTCTTACACCGCACAAAGTGCGTGTAAGGAAATCTTTGCGTTTTGTGTTTGTTTAACGTCTGTAACTGAAATAAGTGTGATTTGTACTATATAAGAGCGTAGCTTTGTTATAAAATGTTATTGTGCAAAGTGCAATTTGAAGAAGAGTTAGACGTTGGCAGTATCAGAGGGTGAGACTGATTTCTTGTGGTGAATAGATGTTTCTGTTATTTCTAGCACCATACTAAATCAGTTCTTCACTCTGATATAGGTGTGTGTGTGACGTGTTGCCTATTGTCGAGCTTACTAAACAAAATAAATAGCAAGGTGAAATTAACATAATTAATACAAAGTTCGAAGGTTTGTGAATTTTTTTTATGTGCAATTACTCAGTCACTGGCACTCGGCTTTCAAGGAAACGGAATAATTATGAGACAAATATGCTTTAATTGGGATGTTTATTGCACGCGCTTTATTTCACGAAATTGGTAACAAAAAAGCCTGTTTACTATGATAGAATTAATGGCCAAAAAATCAATAAACAGAATATGTTATTCTTTGCTAATGACCACATGTATTTATATTGTTTATATATATATGTATATGAACAATTTATTTCCAAAAAAGATTGTTATTTCATTCATATCTATTAAAATGTTTCCTATTTATGTTTAAATCTAGAGACTAACTATCGATAGACTTATGAGCTAAATATATAGATAGATACCTCAACAAATTTTGAGCAAGTTTTTTATAATATGCAAACGTAAACTCTGTTTGTCGCCATAAAAATAAATATTACGTTATTGATGGATTGGCATTATTGTCGTTTCTTATCAGAATTATCTCTTTGAGATTGATCGGTGGCAAAACCATTGGCTACCTTCGAATACTCATGGGTTGCATTATTTTCTTTCGCTTCTTTAGCAAGCCGCTCAGCTTCGCATTGCTTTCTCTTAGCCTCGCGTTTGTCACTGCTGTATTTGTACGCCTTATTATAGAAATCGTAGAAAAGATAGTAGAAGAAGATTGCATTTGGCATCGTGAGGCATGTGGACCAGCGCGGGTATCCGCAATCGTAGAAGAGCAATTGCATCGAGTGCAGAAATGCAATGCAGAATTGCAACTGAAATTTGACGAATAAGTATCCAAAAACATGTTTAGTTTGTGCATTTATACTTACCAGTTGCAGTGTGGTGATGTACTTCTTCCACCATAAGTATTTCTGCAGCTTGGGACCAAAGGCAGCGAGGAGATAGTAAGTGTACATAATTATATGAACAAAAGAATTAATGAAGCCGATGAAAGTGCCATGTCCACCCGGAAAGTACTTGGTGGCTCCCCAGCTGATCATCGGCATTACTGTATGATGATACAGATGGAGGAAGGTAACTTGGTTGTCTTTCTTGCGTAACACGAAGAAGACAGTATCAAGAAGTTCAGTCAGCTTGGCTAGAAAGTAAGTGTAGACTGCGGTCGCTACCTACGTTTGCATTAAATAATTATTAGTCAACGATCGTTGAATATCATTTCACAGCTCACCTCTAACGCTTCTTCCGTGTTTGAAAAGTCGACAGGTTCGCATTTCCAGCTGTACTTCGTGAGCCATGCTTTTGTCAAACCCTGAAAACATTGCAACAATAAATAACGCACCAACCGACAATATTCAAGAGCCACTTACAATGTAAAACAAGTAAAAACTTATTAACACTTGCAGAAAGTTATAAACAATTAGTATTCTCTTCAACTCATACGGTTTGCGATCTTTCATAAATCGTGGCCCCCAACTATTAACAAAATAGAGGTAGAGACCTAAGATTGTTAATCCTGGCAAAGGTGAACTTATCAGAAACCAATGATTTGTTCTTGGATCTGTAATTTTAATTTAAGACTGAAAAGTATATATTTGCAATTATATAGGTATTATGAATTTCTTTACCAGATAGTTCAGTAAAAATAAAATTATAATATTCGGCGATAGATGCCGGAGGTTCTTTGGTCGTTGCATTCGATGCCATTCTTGGCTAAATTTAAAGAACTTCAAATGCTGCAACAATGCATAAAAATCATTAAAGTTATCAGTAATTTTCTGCAAAGTAATCACAGTTGTAATTTGCAATTAAAGCTCAGCTGAGGTGGAGAAGCATCACTAGCATAATTATATTAAAACGATTTGACGAAACATTTAATTAAAAACCTACACACGCACTAGATAATTAATTAAAAATGAATGACATTCAACTTTTTACGCCTGCATTCTACGAGATAAATTACAGCGAAACAACAGCAGAAGTTAATATACTTATATTAATTGGAATGCAATGGAATGAACTTAATAAATGATCAGAACAAAAACGTTGACATTAATTATTCTAGTTTTTATGACATCAATGTGTAGTAAAATATTGAACTTCTGGTGTAATTATTGATTGCAAGTAGTCAGTTAAATAATTTGCGGTGGCAAATTTAACGTTTAGTTTAAATTTGTTCCTCGTATGATGCGCAAAATTTTCTGAGTGTTGTGAGGTTCGATTTGATGCAGAATGAGTTCTATTAATGTTAATAATACCAATTTTGGACTGGTGTTAGATTTAGTGGATTACGTTCGAACCAGAGAAAATTACACAGTGAATGTAAGTTAAGTCTGGTTGAAGTTCTAATGACTGAAATATTTTAATAATTAGTCGAAGAATAGGAAAATTATTAGGCTACTTCAAAAACGAGTAGTGAAATAATACTTTCACTTGAATATTTCCAACAATAAAACGTAAGCAATGACATAAAATTGTACATTTAATGGTAATTCAGCGAAAATGGCAGAAAACAAATTTTTCCTTTAGTTTTTGTGAACGCTTAAACTCATTTTACTTGTGTCATAACTGATTAGCTGATTGACTTATTGGCGCTTACTTCTTGCACTTTATTGCACTGACGTCTCGCAGTACGGTTTGACATAAGTAGCTAATGAAGAATATTGAATGCAAGTGGGTTAGAAGGTGAAAGAAATGGCAAGTCTCGAGTTTGTTGTGTGCTGTTGTGCAATTCGCTTTTACTCGAGATTATTCTCCATCGTTATAAACACGCAGATACAGTGTGTAATAAGGTAATAACCTTAATCACAACTGCAATTAGAACGACAATTTGTCATTTAATTATAAATTAAGAATTAAGTTTATAAATTAAGAATGAAGAATTAGAAGAACAAATTGTCATCGTGATAGAGAAATGCAATTATCAAATATAGCTGTTGAATCAACATAACTCACTGTAAAGTAAATAAAACCATAGGAGAAATGCGTTATACTCTGTCTTGCTGTACTTCTAGGAAGCAATTGAATTGCGTGCCTAAGAATTACGATTTGCTTCTGTATTAGGGCACACTATATAGAGTCTAACAAAATTTTTGTGCAACAAATACGAGTGCACTGATCAGAAAAACATGAATTGTTAAATAATCGCTTATGCAAATAATTAATGCATTGCACATTGGTACCTGGCTTAGCAATTTTCTCCAGACACGTTTGATAGAATAAATTCTAATGTCAAGTAAAGAAATGAATAAGATTCATATGAGTGAAAGTAGATTCAGAATTGTGCGCGATTGCGAATTTCCACTTGAACTAACTCTGTGCTCTTCTACCGTTTACCTCTGGTTGTATGATTATGGTACATGAACATGTGCAGAATTACACAATATCTGCTTGTGCGTGTGTAGATTCAATGAAGTCGCAACGCGAATACTTCAGTTATTATATTATTATGACCGTTATGAAAGTGCCGCAGCGATTTCTGGCACAACAACCTTAAGTGTTATCAAAGCATTTGCTCTTTGCTTGTAGATCCATTGAATTCAAGCAGAGTAATCTAGACATTGGTAATGAAATATTAATGCAAAATAAAAGTGTACATAGAAATGAGTATTTATGCTTAGATTCGACTATGTAACGGCGATATAACCACAAAGAAAATGAAAGTTTCATTAAAGAAAACTGCATTTTTAGGCGTTACATTAAACACTTCGTGTAATGAACTTTTAATTGCATAAGTACTACACTAACAAAACCGTGTAGTGTTAAATGCTAGTCAAACTCTTTGCAAATTTCAAATCCTAATGTTGGTTGTTACGCAAAGCTAAAGAAAATTGAGATTTACCTCTAAGATGTTGGAAAATCCTTAAGTGTTGATTCACTAATTGCACTCAAAAAGTGTACTTACTTATCACTCAATTTTCTCGGCTTCACCTAGAAGCCTGAATTCTTCGACTGGCAAAATCTACAAGGCAACTAAGTTTGTCTTCGGTGCGCACAAATCTAGGTAAAAGTATGTGATCACCAACGGCACGATGGTTGCAGCTCTACTTCTTTAACTTGGCCTGCGTCCAATCAATGCACGCGAATCGCGTATGAATTTCATTCTCCAGAGCTCGCACTAATATCGCTCATGTTAGGTGGTGACTTGAGCGAGAGTGGAGAACACTTTTGGGTAAACGTCTTGTGCTGAGCGTGTAACAGCCAGCGATGTGGTGTGTGCCTTACTCGCGTCGCAGTTGGTGCACTAATGAAGAATTAGTCGATTGGTAAATTGCAGTAAAATTTCATTTCTCTTTGTGTCTTGTAGGTGATGGTAAATCAACCCAAACAACAACGGAGAGGTACACACTTGATTATGTATTGTTGTTGATTGTGATTGTGAATAAGACTTAATTGAAAGTGAAAAATCCTCTATTGCAGGCCTTGTTCTACAAATAAGTCATAAAGTGTTAAGTTACAGTAGAAAATAACAATTAGAAACTATTATTGATTTTGTATAAAATTACTATAGAATAATAGTGTAATCAAAGAAGAGAATAGATTAGTAATATCTAGGAACCGAACCACCTTTTACTAAAAAATATATTTTTGGGGAGATGATTGTTAGTTTTGTGCAATTCTCAAGTAAATTATCTGACGTTGTATGTGCAAAGAATTTCATAATTACATTTAAATTTTATGATTTGTACGCGTATCTGTCAGTCCTACCTAGATTGCACTTCGTTTAATACACGCGCGCATTTTTGCTTGAGTAAATTTAATGCCGTTGCGTTATTTCAATTTCATTTATTCTTTGTTCTTCGTTCATGTGCACAAGTTTAGTCTTTCTTGTAGTGGCAAAACACATCTTCGTGAAGATACACGTAGATATTTTGCATTTGTCTTATACCTAAGACGTTTCCAGTATTGAGGACATCGCGACTCTAAAATCAACATTATTCTTCAACCAACAGTTGCAGCACAAATATCTCAATTCAAAATATCCATCACGTATTTTGTTCTTCACTCTAAACTTCAGCGATTACTTTGCTCTTTGACTCTCTACTCTTTAAGGTCTTCATACTTTTTTCTGCGCACAAAATCCGCAAGTAAATGCATTTTTGCGCAATTTCTGCTGCGTCTTATAATAATCTTGACATTAACAAAAGCTTTTCAACGTTTAGTGTAAAATTGCGTGCAATAAGTTTCTACAATCTTGCTATTAATTAATTAATTACTTCATATTTTAGAAGGAAATTCGATAACCTCTGTACTCATTAAAAAGACTAATTGTGAAAATAGTTGATGATATCTTTGAGTAATTAGCTGAACTTGGATAATTGCTAATCCTAAGGAAAACGAATCTTATTGTTATTGTTAGAAAAGAAAGTAGTCTTGTCGGTTGTCCATTAATTTCTAATTACGAGCAAGTATCTGGTATGATTTATATGCCAGATGATTAAATACTGTTTTCAATTAGGAATGTTGTTCTGGTGCAGTCGGTGCGGTGCAGCTCTTGTGGGGATAAGACGTTGTGTGGTAGAGAGGATGTGTATTCGGTAGCATAAGTTGTAATACACAAGGTGTAGAATTGAATTCGCAAGATGCATTCATGTCGCCTTGAATGATTTAGGTCATAAAGTGGAAAACTTTTAAAATTTGCTGAGTGCTTAGTTGCCTACCTTTCACAATAAGAAATACAATCGTAAAATAAAACAACAACAACTTATATTAGAATAAATAAATAAATTTACAGCCAATAAGTAAAAATGTTCTACTTCTGAAAAGTATGTTAAAATGTTTAACCTTCTCTCAAGAAACGCAAAGTACTCCATGAAATTGAAACAAAGGTTGAACTTTGCATCGGATCGCAGTGGACAAGTTTTAGAATTTAAGAAAAACATTACTTCATGTTATATTTACTCAATTGAGTTTTGCTGACAATGTGCGTAATGGTAAATCTCTTGAATTAATCATTCGTCCAAGTCATCTTCGTTTGTTTTGTTATGTTGCAAGATTTTGCTGGTTGTCTTGTCTCTCGGCTGCGTAAGCATGGGATTTTCACAAGTTCGTTAACTTGGTTAACGTTTGTATGCGAATTAAAATTGAAGCACGCAGTCGTCTAAGAAGTGGGGAGCTTCTTAGCTGTATTGGGAAACAGATTAGAAAAAGTTTGGTCAACCTTCAACCGACGGAATGGTGGTAGCGCCAATCTATCTGGGTAGCCAATGGTGCTAACTCGTTTATGGGATTTTCAAGCACAAGCTTAGAGGTTTTATTATTTTCTTCGCTTTGCGAATATGTAATTTCTACTCCTTCGAATGGCGATGCGTTGGTAGTGGTGCGCTAGCCGTTCTTAATGATTTCGCAAAAATTTCAACTATAAGAAATTACAATTACAATTTGAGTCGGTCAGTATGAAATCAACCTCTTAGACCTAGACTTAGCTCAAATTAATCGGTAGCTGAAGTCGGAGTGTATTTATTATTATTACTTCTGCGAGTTTAGTTCGTTTAAATTAATGAGTAAACAAACCCAAGTGCAGAAACATACATCGAGTTTGATTTAATTATTGCTTGTTTCATTGTGTAATTAGTGTCAATTTTTAAACAAAATTATATTTAAAAATAATCATATACTTAAGTGAATCTTAAATTATTGTGACTTTTCTGTGATAATGTTTCATTACAGTTTATGATTTTCACAAAACTTTATATAGAATATTTAGTTTATTACTTAAATTAAGTTTTGAGTGTACTTTTAAGACATTTAACTAATAATAATTCTTAATCATGGATGTAATATTAAACTTAAATGTGACGATGAACAATACAGTAAGTTTTTCAAACTTTTAAATAATATAATATCCACCTTTATAGTTAATAAACTTTAAAATTAAGCAATGCAAACTAATTAATAACTTTCGAACAAATGCACCAACCAATGCTCGTATGTGATTGTTAAAAAGTGCAATTGTGGTATAAAGTGTGTAACACACTAAATCTCGCAATATTTGCAACTTTGCAACATTATATTTATTATTCACAGATCATATAAATCATATCTTTATTAACACATGCACTGTTTGTGATTTGACAATAAATTTTGTTTTCACAATTATGAACAATCACCTAGTGAATGATGAAACAGGTTAATTAGTTATCTTAATATTTGAACAGTTAGTCAGAAGTATTAACATGACAAATGCACGCAAAAACAAAAGTCGTTAGCACTTGACGACTTCTTGCAAAATGCAAGCACATTAGTGATTCGCTTATTAGATTATGAATGATTATTTAAGCATTAATACTTCTCAAGAATAAGAACTGATTAATTTTTTCTTTGTGTAGGAGGTGGCCGACTTAGTGAAAATGGCATTGGACACATACGGCATCATACTGGAGAGAATTAGCGGTAATTGTATCAAAAACAATTCAAGTATTATTACTGCATCAATTTCGTCACGCGCATAATCGATCTG
>NBZA01001548.1:81323-91466 GCA_003054995.1 Aleochara bilineata
TCAGCTTCATCGCACTGCACTGCCTTTTTCTGATAATTTGCAATACGAGTAACAAAACTGCGCACATTGAATAAGATTTGTTTTTCTGTGTTGCTAATATTTAATTTTGTTATTCATCTGGTATTTTTGTTCTACTAAATGTTTTTTCGAAGAATTTTGTCGTACGTCACAAAATACCCAAACATTTTGTTTATGTCAAACTTAAATTATGGAATTCTAGATCCAAGGACATCCGAATGGCCGCTAATGTTAAGCCCAATACCAACCGTTCTTATGGTCCTTGCATATCTGTATGTAATCATCTTCCTGGGCCCACGCCTAATGGAAAATCGCAAGCCGTTCCAGCTTCGCGAGGTTCTTGTTCTATATAATGGAGGTCAGGTGCTGTTCAGTCTCTACATGTTATACGAGGTAAGCTTCTTGCCATTTGATCATAATTCTTTATTTTGATCTACTGAGTTTTGATTCCGCATTATTAGGTAAAAACCAAGGTCGATAGTTCATTGTCAATGTTATTTCACTCATTGATCTTTTGAATATATTATAGCATGTGCTATGTCACTGCCTTTTACATAATAGCAAATATTCAACGAAACGTGCTACTATTAATACTTGCACTTGCAATCATATAGCACTTTCTAAGATTGCTTTTACTCATTCATCGCGGAGATACATATTGTGTAGTCTGTAGGTCATTAGCTTGTACCGTTTCTTCCTCAACGTCAATCGTTAACGTTGCATGTTACGTGATTCCTTCAAAATGCTCCAAGACGTTGCTGCAACTATCTAGGTGCAATTGCATTGCAATTATACGCCAAGTTTATGATCAAAGTCAGTAAAGTCATGAACGGTACTTGCTTGTAAAGCAGCGCGAGCGTCAAAGAAACACTTTCTCTCAAAGGACGTTTGTTGCTCGTATGTAGATTGTTAGAGTGCTTATTTCGTATTGTGGTTAGGTAATTACTAATTAAATTAAATTAAATTGTATTTTATCAGTACGTTTTTTCTATTTATTTATAAATTAATTGCGGATGTGATTAATTAGTAGGTACCTACATAGATATTATATCAGCATAATATATCTATTACCTTCATCTGATTTCTATGCCATCATTTCAATCATTACTCGTTTGAACAGGTGATATATCAAGTCTATGTAATTATAGAATGGATAAGAAACTGCTGATAATGTTTTAGCATCCGTTAAGTTGTATTGTTGCTATTTAAACCTTGAAACATGCAAACGATTGACTTACGCCTGAGAAATAAACAATTTACAATTGATGATTTAATTTCATTCAACAACTTATGGAATTTTTTTCACGAGGTGTTGCCTCTAAAAATTGAAACATTCTTTTAATAAACAATATTTTTAAAATTTTAATAGCTGCTACGAATGGTATTACATAAGATTTTACAAAATAAAATGATTGATCAGTGGAGTAGGTAGTTGTAACATTAGAGCAATATTTACAATTGGTAATGTAGGTACTCCACATTATTGAACGTACTATGAAATTGATTCGAATTCGCTGAGAAGCTGAATTGCATTAATAATTGCACACTACCGACGAATGCGATTTGCTACAAGAGTCTTTTTCAAGCATGGCTAATCTCAATCCAGTCAACCTTTGTTTAGGCCACTCGCCTTTCCATTTCGATTCTCGCTCTATTACTTTCGACTTAAGACTTCAACAACATCAGCGCATGCTCGTCGAATTTGACTTCAAATTTAAACTTGAAATTACAATACAGGTTTGCTTCTTATTTTAGCATCTGATGAGCGGCTGGTTCTACGACTACAGCTACGTCTGTCAACCCGTGGATTATTCAAACAATGAGAAAGCCATGCGCGTAAGTACAAGACGTTTAAGAAGCTCATGCAAGATTCGAATTGTCGGTCAACGGGCTTGGCAGAGTGCACATTTCTATCGGCGAACAAACACATATTGCAACAGCCGTAGCAATGTTGCAGATTGCAACCTGCAACTGCGACGGCCGACCAGTTGATTTGTTACGAAATTTCAAATGCATTGCCAGTGAATTAATTGGTGGTGGCGCGTTTTTCCACGACCAGTAGGTCATTATTGTAGGCACGCATAGTTGAGAGAGAGCAATGTGGTCGATGTCTCGTTTTGGCCATATTATTGACACGATTCGGTGCACCTTTACAAACTCTGTTTGTCATTGACAAAATTATCTCTATATGGTAAATGTCTTGCTGTTGTAGATGGCCAACCTCTGCTGGCTGTATTACATCTCCAAGCTCACGGAGTTCGCTGATACCATCTTCTTCGTGCTGCGCAAGAAAAACAGTCAAGTCACATTTTTGCATTTGTATCATCACAGTCTGACTCCTTTCGAAACATGGATCTTGGTTAGATTTGTTGCAGGTGTGTATTCCATTATTCATTCAAAAATAATTTTTAAAATAATACCTAATCAATGAACCTAATTTTTAACTTATCTAAATCTTATTTACCGGATGCGACTTTTTAGCCGTTATCAGTAAGTGCAAACTTCGTTCGTTCAATTTTAATTAACAATTTTATCGATTAGCCGATTGATAGACTCTTAAGATAATATTATCAATGTAAAGTTCTTTAAACGTCCAAATATTTCGGAAATAATGGAAGCTGTGTCATACGTAAAACCAGGTACTTTTCACTACTTAATCCAGGTACTTTTCAACGAAGAATTTTGCACATAATGCTTATCTGTTGAAGTATTTTAATCATATTATGAATACGAAGATAAAGTAACGTACTTACATGAATATTTCTGCAAGGCTAGATAAATAATTCTTTGCCGCCTGGTACGCCACATATATTAGCAATTATGCATCGTTATTATATCTACGCTTATTAGATTCTAGCACGAGTACAATATGCGATTGCTAAACAAATGCAATTTCTAAGCAGCATTGTGATATTGCAAGGTTTACAGTCAATCACTCGGATTGAAAATTGGCAGTAAAGGCAAGGCGTAAATATTATATCGTTGATTAAAGCACATGCATGTAGTTTTCGCAATGAATTTTAATGATTTATTAAAAAACTACATTAGACAAGAAGACGCAAAGACAAAATATAGTGCCGACCACATACCTATATGCCATTTTATGACGATATTTGCGGGTCTATTCGTTGCGCAAAATATCGCCAACTCGCATTGAACTAATGCACTCGACTTCGGTTTCGTGTTCGACGAGAGATTGTAAGAGGTGGCTGTACGTGAACTATGCTGCAATAAGCTTTGGCTCTTTTTGATAAAAATGTCAGCTAACTTGGGAAATCTGCGCTATTGCCAATTCTGCGCTTGGAAACTAGTAGCAATGAGCTACTTAGACCTAAGAGTTAAAGTCATCGACTGCATAAGTTCATCATACAAGATTTGTTTAGCTACATACGTCTGCAGCACACTTGAATTTTCTGTTCTAGGTGGACATGGAACGTTCTCGAATTTAGTCAATAATCTGGTGCATGTTATCATGTATTTCTACTATATGGTTGCTGCGATGGGACCTCAATATCAGAAATACCTCTGGTGGAAGAAGCACCTTACCACTATCCAGCTGGTATGTAATTCAATACTAATTAGGTATGTTTCTTTAAATTATCTTATTTTTAATTTGCAGATGCAATTCTTCTTTGTTTTTATTCACTCCGCTCAGCTGTTATTTGTTGATTGTGGTTATCCACGATTCCTGGGAGCGTTGTTGTTACTGCATTCAACCATATTCTTTGCGCTTTTCTCGCATTTCTATTACAAAACATATCAACTTGATCAAGCCCGCAAGCTGAAAGCGCAATAAGTGGATATTGTTACTGATTGAATATTGAAAGTGAAGAAATGCTTCTAATTTACCAAAACAATGAGTATTTATCAACTACGTGTAATTAAACATAGTTTTTAAATTCGTTTATTAATCAGGTATTTATTTGTAATTGTAGTATTTTAATTATTTTAGTTGGAAAGTGACTGGCATTAACATCTCTAAGTTCAATTCATCTGGTCAGTTTNNNNATGTAATTTTGCAGACGAATTTATAACCACTTGTTTATTCGAAACTTTAAGATTGCTTAACTTATAAACCTGTACATTAATACGAACTTGTACATTAATTGTTAAATTATTAAGTACTGAATTTAAAAAAAACATACATCTTATATTTGTAGTTGTAAACTATGAGATTATTAAGATTAAAAAAGCAACCATGTAGACAACTTTTGGAATTATTTAAAGTGTATTTAAATAACAAGTATTGGTTTAACTATGTTTAATTTAATATTTTGTTATATAAGTATTCAGACAATGACAAGTATATGTAAATTTATGTATATGTAAAGTGCCCGAAAATCTTGTATGTGTTGAGAACTAATTTATTCTGGCATGCAAAAAAACTATTTCAACTCATCGGTTGAACTGAGGAACTATCTAGATTGAGGTAACAAAACAATAATAAAGGTTTTCATTCTTACCTTCTCTTAAAGTAGTCTAGAAGCATTTGAACAATTTACCTATAGCATGTGGTGAGTCTGTCAAACTTGGCATTGGTGATGTACCCTAGGGTCTGACATCATGTGATTATACAAATCTTCCATCTGTATTTAAAACTTTCATCATTTCTTTCATCTTTCATCATTTGAATTCTTTTCATTTTATTTTATCAACGAAAATATATAAAAAACTATAATGTTATAAATTTGTTAAAATAAAATACATAGTGGTGCAATATATTTAGAGCTTTATATCTAAGTTTGATTTAGCAAACACAAAACTTATTTGCGATAAGTAACTATTTTTACAAAGATTTTATTACACTTTATCTTAACTATCTAAGCGATAATGTCTCCTATAAATTGAACATGTAATGCAACGTCGAATTCAAAATTTGCTTTGAACACAACAGTTACAATGAAAGTTTTGATTCTCGCTGCCCTCTTGGTTGCTAGCTCGTTGGGTAATACCTAGTTATTATAAAATTTAATTTATAATTTAAATTCTAATCAAAAAAAAATTGTTCAGCTGCTCCTAGCCACCGTATCACCGGTGGAGTGGATGCTTCCTTGGGCGAATTCCCGTACCAAATCTCTCTTCAGTGGGGCATTTTTGGCATGTACCAACACATCTGTGGTGGAAGCATCATCGCTAAGAATGTTATCTTGACTGCTGGTCATTGTGTCACTGAATTGCCATACGATGGCGATATGGAAATTATTGCTGGCATTGACAACCTGAAAAACACTGGAAACGGACAGAAAGTCAAAGTTGTGAAGCGCATTGTGCATCCCGACTACGAAGGTGGTGTCAACCCCAACGACATTGCTCTGTTGATCTTAGACCACGACTTGTCTTTCAACGAAAATGTTCAACCAATTGCACTGCCTAAAGCTGGATCTGATGCAACTGGCAATGCTCTTCTTTCTGGCTGGGGTTCCACTTCAACCACCAATAACCCAATCATGCCAAACCAATTGCAGAAAGCTGAACTTCCTCTCATTAGCCACCAAGGTAATTTTTACAGAGGTTTTTAAAACGGTCTATTATTAACCACGTTTATTGTCTCAGAATGCTCTGATGCTTTTTCTGCATTGATGGGTACCTCTGAACCTTTGGATGCCAAGTCCAATATCTGCACTGCTAACCCAGGCAACCATATGTCTGCCTGCAGTGGTGATTCTGGTGGTCCATTGGCTCACAATGGTGAAATTGTTGGCGTTGTCTCCTGGGGTCTCATGCCTTGTGGTACCGATAATGCCCCATCTGTCTTCACCCGTGTGAGTTCCTTCATTGACTTTATCAACCAACATTTGTAAATTTGATGATTCCTTTTGCATTTGTATTAATGAATTTTTAAAATAAATAACGTTTTAAAGTTTATTTTATTACTATCGCCTGATTTAAGAAAACAAAAAAGTTGAAACCTTCAACTAATAGCACATCTTCAAAGCAACTGTTTTGCCCCAGACTGGATATTATGTCACTGGTAATGTTATATTTTCTAGCTGAGGTTCTAGATTAATAACCAAAATACCAAAATGTGTACACAGATCTTTAAAACTAGGTACCTATGACCAAAGGTAATACCAATTTATGTTTTTTCCTGATGCTAAACCTCTGCATGCTAGGTCTAATATCTGCACTGCTAACTCGGAAAAGTACATGCCTGTTAGATGATTATGCGCAATATATTGTGTGTTCGTACAAATGTACTCACTTGGTGCAAATTATAAGCAATTTGAAGATTATTAACTAGTTAAGTACATACATAAGTGTGCAGTAGAGATAATTATGCGCAATATATTGTACTTTTTGACACAAATAAAGAATTGAAGAACTTAATCAGCAGTGACCCAAAAATTAAAATCTCTCATCTTGAGGCGATAAGACTTTTTTCACTATAAATACAGTGACTGCCAAAAAAATTCACAGTTTATTGGTTACTCTTAGGAAACACTGAAATTGAGCTTCAATTCCCACCATGAAAGTTTTAATTCTTGCTTCTCTCTTGGTAGTTGGCACTTTGGGTAAGAAGGACATTTTATACACTCAATTTGTAATATAACAAGAAATATATACTATTATTACAGCTGCGCCAAGCTTTCGTGTGACAGGTGGTGAACCTGCCGATCTTGGTGAATTTCCGTATCAGATTTCGTTGCAATGGGGCTTCGAGGGACAGTTTCAACATGTCTGTGGTGGTAGCATTATTGCTAAGAAATTCATCTTAACTGCTGGACACTGCGTTACCGAATTGCCCTTCCAAGGGGACATGAAAATCATCGCCGGCATTGACAACTTAAAGAAAACAAAAAACGCACAAATAATCAATGTCATTAACCGCATTGTCCACCCAGACTACGAAGGTGGTGTCAATCCTAACGACATTGCCTTATTGGAACTAGAAGATGATTTGGAATTCAACGAAAATGTGCAGCCCATATCTCTGCCAGCAGCTGACCAAACAAGCAATGGCACCGCAACACTCACTGGATGGGGATCCACCTCAACCACCGAAGAAGCAAAAATGCCAAAACAATTGCAAAAAGTTGACTTACCAGTTATATCTTACAAGAGTAAGTTTGAATCCCACTTATATGTAGGTACATACCTATGTATTCTATTTTATTCTTTCGCAGAGTGCGCTCAGCTATTGAAGCGTCTTATGGGATCTAGTGCCCCTCTGAAACAAACATCCAATCTCTGCACAGCTAATCCTGGCAACCACAAAAGTGCTTGCTCTGGTGACTCCGGCGGCCCCCTGGCTCAAGATGGTACCATTATTGGCATTGTGTCTTGGGGTATGATGCCTTGTGGTTCAAAGAATGCTCCCTCTGTCTTCACTAAAGTTAGCTCCTTTATCGACTTCATCAACGAATATGTCAACTAAGACCTAAACTGTTACACTTATTCTTAAATGTAATTCTGAATCAGCACAATATAGTTTCTTATCTAATTTTCATTTACAAATTGCATTCATGAAACTGATTTACGATAACTATATTAATCACACATAGAAATCTTTTATTTTTAATGTAGGTAAGTATCTTATCATTAACCGATAGCTTTTAATTTATCATATAAATAGAACGCATTGTAGAAATTGCGTCTAATAATTTTCCTCAACACGACAGTTACCATGAAAGTTTTGATTCTCTCTGCTCTGCTGGTTGCCAGCTCTTTGGGTAAAACTTGTACTATAAATTTTAAATTTAAATTGTAATTGACATTAATATTTAGCTGCACCAAGCCACCGTATTACCGGTGGAGAGGATGCTTCCTTAGGAGAATTTCCGTATCAAATCTCCCTTCAGTGGGGCATTTTTGGCATGTACCAACATATCTGTGGTGGAAGCATCATCGCTAAGAATGTAATCTTGACTGCTGGTCACTGTGTCACTGAATTGCCATACGATGGCGATATGGAAATTATTGCTGGCATCGACAACTTGAAGAACACTGGCAACGGACAGAAAGTTAAGGTCGTCAAGCGTATTGTGCATCCTGACTACAAAGGAGGTGTCAATCCTAATGACATTGCTCTGTTAATCTTGGAACACGACTTGTCTTTTAACGAAAATGTTCAACCAATTGCTCTGCCAAAGAGTGGATCAGACGCAACTGGCAATGCACTTCTTTCTGGCTGGGGTTCCACTTCAACCACCAACAACCCAATCATGCCAACTCAATTACAGAAGGCCGAACTTCCTCTCATCGCTCATAAAGGTAATTTTTAAAAATTTATCTAAAACAGAGCATTATTAATTCAAGTTTTTTCTCTCAGAGTGCTCTGATGCATTTTCTGCATTGATGGGTACCTCTGAACCTTTAGATGCCAAGTCCAACATCTGCACTGCTAACCCAGGCAACCACATGTCTGCCTGCAGTGGTGATTCTGGTGGTCCATTGGCTCACAATGGTGAAATTGTTGGCGTTGTCTCGTGGGGTCTCATGCCTTGTGGTACTGATAATGCCCCATCTGTCTTCACCCGTGTGAGCTCCTTCATTGACTTTATTAACGAACACTTGTAAATTGATTGATCTATTCGTGTAATTATTGTTACAAAATATCTATTTTCTAAAACAAATATATTTATAATAATCAATACTTTTTTTTATTTCATCAAATACTTACAAAATCATCAAACATTTTTGGTAGTAATACAATGTTACTTTTTTTCTCACATTGCATCACGCATTTCTATTACAAAACATATAAACCTGATCAAATACGTACGTTGAAGACGCAATAATTGGGTATTGTTACCCAACGGACATTGAAAAGTAATAAATGGCGTTTAATTTCCTAGGACAATGCGAATTTAATTAGGTGTAATTAAACAAAGATTTTAAATTTGTTTATTAATCATGTTTTTGTTTTAAATGTAGTAATTATTTAATTATTTTAGTTTGTGGCTGACACTAATTCTAAGTTGAATTCTCTTGGTCTTCTGGTTATGTGTAAACAATTTTGTAGGCGAACTTATAACCATTTGTTTATATTAGTATATTTTCAAATTTTATTCAAAAGTTTAAGATTATTAATTTATTACTGTATTTAAAATATTTGTACTTAATTAAATTGTACTTAAAATCTTTAAGTGTCCAGAAGTCTCTTATCTATTATGTGATAACATCTGAATTTTTCACTTTAAATACCGCGATTGGCAAGCAAAAAATATCACATTTCATCTGTTGATTGAGCTAACAAAACGAAAATGAAGGTTTTTATTCTTGCCTCTCTGCTAGTAGCCAGCACTTTTGGTAAGAACATAATTTCGTATAATATTCAGTAAAATAATGAATAAATAATAAATTGACAGCCGCTCCGAGCTCCCGTATAACAGGCGGTGAGCCTGCCGAACTTGGTGAATTCCCATATCAAATTTCCTTACAATATAACATGTATGGAGATTACTTTCACATGTGTGGCGGTAGCATCATTGCTAAGAAGTATATTCTGACTGCTGGACATTGCGTTTTCGGATTGCCTCAAGGTGCAGAGCTGCAAATCGTCGCCGGTATTGACAACTTGGACAGAGCATATGTAGGACAAACAATTGCCGTCGTATCTCACATTATACACCCTGGCTTTGAAGGAGGTGTCAATCCTAACGACATTGCCATATTAGAATTAGAAGAGGAGTTGGAATATGACGAAACAGTGCAACCTATCACCTTGCCAAAAGCTGGTAAAAAAAGCTTTGGTATTGCAACTCTTACTGGATGGGGTTCAACTTCAACCACCACCGAAGCAAAGATGCCGAAACAACTCCAAAAAGTTGATATTCCAGTTATAGCATTAGAGAGTACGTATTAATGCAACAAGTTTAAAGAAAACCACTAATAATAATTAATTTTATCGCAGAATGTGCTGAAACGTTTGAGAAACTCATTGGAACTTCGGGCACTCTGGATGAGGAATCTAACCTGTGCACAGGTAATCCTGGCAACCACAAATCCGCCTGCTCTGGTGATTCTGGTGGCCCCTTAGTTCAAAATGGCACACTTATTGGTGTTGTATCCTGGGGTCTTGTACCATGTGGTTCTACAAATGCTCCTTCTGTGTTCACCCAAGTTAGCTCTTTCGTCGATTTTATCACCGAAAATATAGAATAAACATTAAAATGTTATAAGTTT
>NBZA01001554.1:2779-17825 GCA_003054995.1 Aleochara bilineata
TGTTATGCATTGTCTATCGCATCGGCAAATAAACTAATAAATCGATTCGTAATTATGGGGATCTCCGCTTGCGCTTGCTTTGCACCGCACTCGGAGTGCGGACTCGATTGATTTACGGCATATCTATTGTCGGAGCCAAGCCGTCTAGGATACAAGCTTGACTTCGGCTTGCGCTTCTGGAGATTCGCATGATGCGCTCGCTTCTCGCTGAGAACGCTGTGGCAATTTACCACATATGGCTGGCAGTTTAAAGCATCCACCTTAGAAAATTATTAGATCTGTACTGCATTGCGCTGCGCTGCGCGCTCCTTGTGGACAAGACGACATGCATGTTGATGCGCGAAGTACACCGCGCGGACGACAATAAACCGCATGTCTCGCATCCAACTCATTGCATCCAACGGCTTTATAGCCGAGAGATGTTAATTCTGTAATATGTGATTCTAAAAGGCAGTGTGCATAATTCGGCTGCGCGTTGTAATTAAGTGTTTATTTCAGTCTCGTTGTGGAGTTATGATTGTTGTAAATGCAACCAAAACTATTTCTCCACTTCGTAGTCCAGCAAGCAAACGACGCATTAAATCCAAAAATATCAAGTGCTTATTGCGCGGAATACAACTAATTATATCGTTTTCGAATTGAGCGCACAATAACTGAAGATTATTGCTTCAAACTCGAAGTGAACTTGTTTCAAATGCTTGTTTCAAAAGTGTAGTCACACCAGATTTGGTAATGGCGCTGTGTTTGTCCTTTCACGGTCACACTTCCAGCCAACGCGGATTTACACAAAATAGACGCTATTCAGCGATTGCCATTGGTTACCAATGAATTCTAAAGCAAATCAAGGCAACCTGCCACTGACGCCGCTACTCAGCATGCAAGAATATGCTAATTGTATAATTATCTTGCGTTTTGCACTTGTTCATAATCCGGAGGCGGATTGGCTTGGCTTGCTTATGAACAAGAAGAAGTAATGAAAAGAAAAGTTTTCTGTTTGATTACATTAAGTTTAGTTCCATTTGCATAAAAACTTGTCGAATGTACGAAGTTGTACATTCGAAGACGTTGTTGTTTGCTGTGTGTGGAGTGTTTTTCGCGCAAAACAATATATCAGTGGCTAAAGCGACTTCTTGCCCTTGCGCTTGCGATTGCGATTGAGAAGTTCGCAACGAACTTTAATGTCTTCTGCTTAATGCCGTCGCCGATTAGAATAATAATGAGGCTGCCATCTCATCCTCAAGCAAATGAACTTTTTTTGAGCGCGATTACGTTTATGTTCATTACTGTAAGCGACTATCGTATTAATACAAGTACAATACAACCGAATAGAAAAGTTTGAAAGTTTTTGCCTCTGAATGCGTTGCGATTCAATTCAAAATGTACGTTTTGCGCTGAGCAGACTGCATGGCTCGCCTGAGAGTTCACCTGCCTATTATACACTAGATTCTTGGATCGTGATGCGGCCCGCATAGTGAAACAGTAACAGATACAGAAGTTGAAGCCGGAGGATGGGATTGGATTGGATCGGATCGTGCTTTATTGCAGTCGATGTCCGGCAATTGTGAGAAAACTGCAAGAGATCGCGTTTAAAATGCAGGTACGCGCATAATGCACGTCGCCGATTATGCGGCCGCTGGCTGGCAGTGGTTTATCAAAAGTTACGCAAGCCTGACAATGCGACGTCGCCGATTGACAAGCGGCCGCAGCGAGACAACTAGAAGAAAGAACAACAAACACGCAGGCGGCGTGGACGCTTTGACAGCGCACTAATGCACTACATTATCTTTTTCTGTACTTGCAGCTCGCTCTTTACTGAATTACATTAAATTCGCATTGAAACGCACAGAGATTTTTTCATTCTAGCCAAGCGGTTAATTAATCTGTAATATAATAAAACAAACTCAAGTCAATGCTATTTATAACTGTTATTGCGCATAATTACAGATACAGGATACAATACAATATGTTTAATATTTGGTAAATATCACATTAACAGACTACAAGCTACCAATATTATTAAACCGCTTGAGTTTCTCAGGGAATGGATCCTTGTATAAGACGGGATCAGCACGGAACTCAACGCTCTTCAGCGGCATACGGCCGAAAGCCTTCGTAAAGCGGTCAACGCACTGGGATCGTTCAATCATGTGTCCCAGATCAGCAGACAGCATCTCATTGTTCACACATTCAGGACATTTAAACTTCTTCCTTGGGGCCACCTTAAAGGTAACAAGATTTTCATAGAATAAGTCAGAAACACCAAAAAATGTAATAACCCTACCTTAATGGGAGGTTTATTCGTGACATTCGCAACTAAGAAGTTCATAGCAATATCCTCGCAGTTCATATGTTCATCAACCCAGTCTTTAACTTCGCCAGGCATTGACGTTGTGTATAGGTAATTCCAGTACTTGTGATAAAAAGCAGCCCCTGTGAGCACCATACTTATCTCGTTGGTCCATTCAGATTCGTACTTCCAGGAGCGAGTACCGTTATCCCAAACATGCGTCCGTGAAGGAAAACCCACTATTCGGTCAGGAAACTCTCGCCAAACTTCATACCCAAACTCAAGTTCGTCTGCTGTGAGCATCACAATATCATCGTCGATGGAAAGTATGGCTTCGGTGGCGATTTCTTCATAAGGTATGAAACGATTGGACAACTTATTAGCTTTTGTGCGGATCACGCTGATAGGCTTGGATATTTGCGGAAACTTCGACAATGACGGCGGCGCTTTTCTCTGATGGTTCCAAACCACCAAAACTTTTGCCAGACTTGGAACTTTTGCTAGTTTTTCAATTAACAGGTAAAGACTTTCAACCCTGTCGTAGGTCAAGATCACAGCGGTGAATCCTTGACTCTTAGGTGCAGTAATGGGCAAGAAAAGTGGATTTTTCAAGCGCTACAAGAAAACAAAGTTATAGTTTATGGTTTAAACGTGCATTTTTAAACGTACTTCTTCAGGACGTAAATTCCAATCGTCATATGTCCTTCCCCACTGCGGAAAGACGCGATCTTGAATAATATCTAAAGTGGTCTCTACAATCGACCCTATAGTTTTGAAATATGTGTTATACAAGAAATGCACTTGTTTCCGCATTTGACGTATCTTTTCTTCAGAAATCTTCTCTAAAATTTCCATAGTCATATGAATATAATCTTCAAGAACAAATACTGCGGCCCGTTTCCAATCAATGACGTTGCTAAAGGGCAAAACTGGGCTATCAATAATGACAACAGGAATACATCCGGCTGCCATGTATTCCATCAAAGCCATTTGTCCGTTTCTTTCTCCTCGAAAAAGAGTACAAAATACACTTTGTCTTAGAACTTCTGGATATTTAAACACTTCCTGTGTGTTTACATTGCATCTTTTGGTGTAGTTATGCTCGTAGCAAGCATCGACTAATAATATTTTATTCGAATGTGTACTCTGAAGTTGTTCCAGCCCTTGATAGTACAAAGCATCAATATTCAACTGTGAAGATGTAAGAAAATGCGTGCGCTTTTTTGAATGTTTCTTTTCTTTAGTTTTTTGGTCCAGAATATGAGTCACTGGGCTCACAATTGGTATTGCAATATCAAACCCAATCCGAAAACTGAACGAATCAAAGTCAGCCCCTGCAATAAGAGCATTTCCGAGGTTCAATTCCAAAACTGGTTCAAAAGTGGGTGCTTGCCCGGCTATCATGTTGAAAATGAGATGGTTTTCTCCATGATACCAACTAAAACAAAGTAATTAGTCCATAAAACATGAAATTTAAAAGAAATACATACAAGGGCAATGCTTGTAGAACTTTGTTTGTAAAATTTAAGGGCAAATGCTCTTGATTCAAGGTATCAATCGATGGTACAAAGATGCATGCTTCATGGGGGTTTGAAGTATAGTACTTGGAGTTCAGCAGGGCTTCGAGCACTCTGTAGAATTGTTTGGTGATCGGTTCGATTTCTTGCGTGCCATCAGTTGATATGTAATGATGCAGGGGATAAACATACACTGTTATTCTATCATGTCCAGTGTGCCCACAATGATACAGGTTGAAACAGTCCCAGTAGGTACACTTTTGGTTCATCAATCGAGAAACCGGAGCATCCTCTTTGATCTTGTACTGTGGCAGTGACTTGAGATTCTTCAACTGAACCTTTTCATATCTGTTACTGGTATCGGTTTTAAAGTTATATAGTAATAGCAGTGTGAAGTAGAATATTATGACAAACAAGAGGACGATGAAGAAGTTCTTGTAGAGTCCATTGGCGCGTGCGACGACGCTATTTTTAATTGGCAGTACCATAATATCACTTTATATTATTACACCACGGTATGTACGTTTCTTTAATAGATTATCATTGTTTTATTCACCAAAACATTCATCTCTGCAGATTTACCGAAACAGCAGATGATTGTGTTTACTTTTTAGGAATGTAAGTAGACGTTGATATAGGCAACAATACTAACATTGAGCAACTTGATGCAGCCCTTCACTAATAGAGAGCGCCACCATATAATTTTGAAATACTTTATAATGTAAATTTGTTTAAAATTTAAAAAATAAATACTCAGAGGATGAGTTACCTACAGGGTTGATAGCCGATTAGGAGGAGTTTAATTACATATGCACAATAGAAATATATATATTAAGATAGAGTCAATAACGGGTAACTATACGAACATTATTTTGAAAAGCAGGTCTTATATTGCAATTAATTTGAACATATTTATTTCAGAAACAACAGATTTAGTAACAAGTACCGAATGGCTTACTGGTTAAAGCATATGGTTTGTAAGCCAAAGGTTCCGGGTTCGAATCCCGGGCCAGGAGAAATAATTTCTGCTCTTTTCTGATTTCAAAATGCATGAGGTGAGCGCTTAAGTCCAAAAAGCTTAAGTAGTATGGCAACGGAAGAAGTAGATGGTATACAGGCAAAGAGGAGCAGCTACGTACGCTACAAGAATGAGAGAATTTCTATTTTAATTTTTACGAATCTCCTCAGTAAGAATGAGACTGTTCGGCCCACCCTCCCCGTCAGTCGACCGGCCAGCTCTGTAGTCCCGTCAAGACTGACTCCCATTTCCCGATTTTCGTTACCATTACACTGGGAGTGCTGTTGCCATCTATGGGATCATCCAGAGATGGTAACTGTAATTTCTGCTACAGGCGGCAAGTTAAATTTTTCTAAATATTATAAAATTGGAGTTCTCCGGGACCGGGATTCGAACCCGGCACCTCTCAGTTAGTACACAGTGACCATACACACTGCACTACAAACTGTTCTTATCAAAACTTATGTGGAAGTGATACACCTGTTGAAACTTTCATGACTTAGAAAATATTTCACTACATTCCTTACTTACCCATAACGCACCTACTAGTTTCTAATTTGTTTCCAATAGGACATGTGAAAAGAGGATATTAAATGACAAACACGATATGGATATGCATTATATTTAACTTTATTAATTATAATTCTTTTTATAAATGTTTCATATGAACTGGATAGCGTTCCGAAATAAATACCAAACTTCATTTTTAATATGTTACAATATATAATATATGCTTATGTATATATTGTAATAATTAATTAATAATTATCGTTAAATTCATTCACATGTTGCATGTTGCATTTGCATGTTCATCATGTTTTTATCATAAGTTGCGTTTGTAGTGCAAAATGTACTTTTTACATATGTTGTGATGTCTCCAGAGTGTTATCTCTGCTTCTGCTTCTAGCTAAACGTATTGTTCATTCGTGGTATTTGTCAGTATTTGCTTCTGCTTCTGTTGCATTTTCAATCGATCAGCCAGTAAATATTTATTAAGATAGCTACGTAATTAATTAGTTTAGAGTAAATAACTTTAGTATCCAATAAAAATAAGTATGTCAGTAAGTAATGTATTGTACGTACAAACTGTTAGTGAATCGTTTAGTATTAATATACATACGGTATTGTAATGGAAAATCTAAGTAGCTGTATGTATTCGTACTTAAAATCTATTTCATTTCGACATGGCGTCTCCAATGTCCTTTTAGTAATTTGAGCTCATGAGTTCCTTCAAAACTCTGAAACAAATCTTGTTGCTTGATATTCTTGCGCCCCAAATGTGCTTTCATTCACCATTATTCATTTAATTAATTCTTCTACTTTCTTAATTTTTAATATATAATAATATATTTGAAATTTTTTTGGGTTGCCTTTGTTTTTGTGTTTGCGTCTGCGACTTGAAATTTTGTTAATATTATAATATATTATTTGTTTTATAAGTATATGTATAATAATTATATAATTATATAATATTTTATTCATTTATTTGTTATTGTTGTGTAAAATGTAATAAAACCCGACACATGCAACAGAGTATGGCTTGGATTATCTTACAAGTTCACTAGTATTCTCTCTGCACCTTCCTGCCTTTCTTGGATTCAGTTACATTCGGTTCAATCAATCAAACTGTGTATCTTGTTGCTTGCTGCTTTTTGCTATTGGAGTTCCAATATAAGTGTGCTCTTCTTGCCACCCACATCTCATCTATGCCTACCTAGTATCTATTTGTTTACCCCTACAGCGGACCGCTTAATACTGTATGTATACGAAGCTTGCTTGTGGCGAAATATCCCGTCGGCGACGTTTTCCTATGGTTCATTTTTCAGTTATCAGTTCATAACGAAATGAATTAATGGAGAAAAACCGACGGCATATTGTTAGTAGTATTATTATCCTTTGAGTAGTCGAAGCTCTACTTAAGTCAAGTATAATATGTAGTATTATATGTAAGTAATACAAAATCAATTAATTAATACTTTCTCTAGATAATATTTCTTTTAATTTATGATATAATTAGCAAACTTGACGTTGCTTTTTAATAATTTCATTTTTTAGATAATAAATATGTAATATTTTTACTTCAAAAGCCTTGGCGACTAGAAACGTTCATTTATTTTAAAGAAACTTAAAGAACTTCTTTAAGAAAGTAACTTATATAAGTACATAGGTAAGTTGTTTGGTCCCAGCATAAACATGTTGGGTGGTTAGTTAGTTGGTGGTTCCTTATTGAGTTTCCCCTTTCTTTGATTGTGTAATAAAACTTAAAGCAAAAGCAATGAAACTAAATCTCCAAGAAGATTTGTTCTTGTTCTCATTCTTAAGACGTGATGCGGTATTAGACTAGATTAACTTTAGGCATTATGAATCTATCAAGAGTCCTAGGAAGTAAAACTATGCACAGGAAAGAACGTGTGCAGTCCTCTTCGCTTATTGTTAGTTAGTTAGGTAGTAGTTTATTAGTAAGTTAGTTGTAGCAACCTAGAAAAAGTCTGTCGCTTGGTAATAAGTTCATGTCTACCCTATGATTCAATAAGTCTAGTGACTACCGTATGTTCTAAGTCTACGTCGTAGCTAAAATATAATATATGTATTAATATGTTAATGAAATCTTTAAATATTTAGGTATTTTCACTAGGAAGTAATGTAATGCACTATATAGAATCTCAAAACTTTCAAATGATATTTGTTTGTTACTGAAACCAATCAAGGTTTGTCGTGTGTCCTTTGGGAGAAAACGTCGCGTCCTAACTTCTTTCTCTCAAAATAGTCCTAAGTGTTGTTTGCGTGTTGGTTTTTGTATACAGACCACTGTAAAGTGTCCACGTCCACCCCACCGATGTCCGTCCTTGATTATACACACGTTTATTGTCAAATATTGGAATCCAATGTCATTTCTAACGCCGGCGGTTCTTGCACAAAACAATCGTTAACATGATGGGCGGGTGGATGCGATAAGGGTACGCGATCGTGAGCGTCCGAAAGATAGGTTTTGTTTGGTAGTAAAGAAGTTTGTTTAGCAATTAGCGAAGCAAATTTTACACTATTTCCTCGCCTCGCCTTTGATATTCATTACTTTACTTTACGTTAGTTTACATTGTCTTGGGTTGAAGTATAGTATGTGGTGGTGTATAAAACGGTGCGATCAAAATGGACCCCAATATATGTACATTCAGGTGGGTGATGAAGTTTACAATAATCTCATTGGATTTGCTTTAAACTTTAAAAGAATTTCTTCTTTGAACGCAGATCCTAGTGTGTCTGTGCGATGAACACATATACTAATAGAAAAACGGGATACAATGATGATCATTTATCCTTTTGGCGTTCTTGTGTACCCTTCTTGTTCTTCTTTCTCGATTCAAACTTCATCTTCCGTTGTCTTCGTCTTAAACTTTCATTCGCATAGCATATGATCATATGACCTCCTTCTCATTTTAGTGTAGTTTACTTTAATTTAATAATTTAATTGCAAAAAACATACCCTGTATCCTAGATCACTTCGCTGCGTTGATTATTATCCGCTCGTGTGTCTGATTGGGGAGACCATTATTTTCTTTAGTTTAGTTTTATTCAAAATGTTGCCTCTCATATTTCTATTAGTCTACTATAATAATTTACTTTTAAATTTATTCATCATAATTCATTAGCATTATTATTATTATAATTATTATCCTTAGTGTAGATATTGTATAATAGATACGAAAGAAAAATACAAATGCGCATTCTGTTTCCTCTCTGCATTTCTGCACTGCACTGCACTGAGAAAATGCATCGTTATATTGTGAAAACGCCAACGGAAAACGAAAAATATTTATCCAACAGGAGTCTGTTTACCTCCTGAGTAAGAAATCGACATATTTATGGCGTAAGTACATGTAGTTTGTGCCGGTGCGGTCGGTGTTTGTCTTTACGTGAGTCCGCAACTCCCCGTAATTAATTAGATTTATGCGGTCTGTTTGAATAAGTTATTAAAATAACATTTCGTTTCAAACTTTGAAAAACTTAAACAAAATAAATAAATAAATAAATGCTCTTGCTAACAATAAATAAGCTTGGAATGTGTTCCTTAGCAAAATTGCACAGTTTGTTATAATATTTGTAAGAGAAAGTTATCGTGCGTTCCTTATTAAGCAAGTAACAGTACATTAGTCCTGATAAGAGATGCACTTAAATACTCATTAGCAGGCTCTCCCTTCCTAACATTTCACTCGTCCACCTCATTTTTGTTTGGTTTTTGATGCGCTTGTGCTTGCACTTTGCGTAAGGATTAAGCTAATTAATTTAACTTTATTTGATTCCTCCTAGCCTAGAGTTAATAACGTTATGAATAAATAACATTTCAGCCCAGTGTTTGTAAGTAATTATCTCTTGCGCCTGATTATTCTCCTGCTGTGCTTATTTATGATAGTGTCATTCTTTCATCAATATATAAAAACACGTTTTGTACGACGAAGCGCCGTATTTATATTTGTTTTCGATTTGAGTTATAAAAATATTTTCCACGACATATTTACTTAGTACTCTTATTTATCCTTGTTTTAACTTTGTTTTTTCTCTTTTAAAGGTTTGTTTATTTGTTTGTTTGTTTGGCTAGACCCTTATGTAATTAATATACACATCGCGTCGTAGGTAAGCATTGGAAAAGTGAAGCAATTTGAGGAAATTGTTTTGTCCTCTCTCGATTTCCTCTTGGTTTTACACGCACGCACGCAATCAATGTGATATAAAATGGGTCTCACAAGGCGCGCTTGAAGTGTTGGAACGAAGATCCCGGTAATAATAATTCAATGAACTACTTTTGCACTTAAGTATGCTTGTCCTTAACTTAAGTAAATTTGTTAGTAATCTTTGGTTAGTTATCCTAGACTTCCCCTCGCCTCACTAAGTAATCCTTATAGTACTCAGTTATTTGTTTATAAATATATTTTATATTCATGTTATTTGTTTCATCGTCATCCTCATCAATCATGTGTTCATATATGTTCACCCTTACGCAATATTACTTTGTAATACTTACTAAGTATCATAAATTAGTTCTAATTCAATTCATTTGTTTATATATAGCTTCTTCATATCTTCATAGAATATATTATTATTTATTTGTTTAAATAGGTTTCATTATTTCATTAACTAAACGCAGCCGTAATAATTAATAGTAAATATATTATTTATATAGCGTGGCTGCAGTAATTAATAATTTGACTAGAGTGGCCCAGCCGAGTACAAGTGTCTTTAATTCTTATCTGTGTTAGCGCAATACGTTGTTGCTTGGAGTCCTGTAATAATAAGTATTCTTGTTCTCCTCGCAAGCGCAAAGCAAGCCTACGTATTTTCTTCTTCTAACTAATTGTAGTTTGGTTTGGTTTGGCGATCGTCGCTTCATAACGTTTTGATATTGAATTGTTTTATTGATTAGTAAATTTCTTAATAGGTATATAAGATTGGCGTCTTAGAAAAATGATAACGTGCGAACCGATTCGACTGATAATATATTGTACAATGACTCGTGCAATAATCTTTTGCAATAATTTTTTTGTTTAATTTTTCTTTAACTTTTACTGATAATGCGCTACGCACACGCGAACTTCAATAATTCATTATTAATTTAATTGTAATAATTAATTAATTAATTTTTACAAGAGTAATATATTTATATATACTTTTTTAATAGATAATATGTATAATTTACTTTTTTCTTGGTAGTAGGTAAATATTTTTAAGTTTTAGGTATTGTAATGTAGTTGGTACTTTTTAAAGATATTCAAAGATTATGGCTAATTTAAAATATCAAAAATTTGTAATTAGTACGTAAATGACACAATTAATTAACTAACTAATTGGTTAATTAATGCTTACTGCGCATGGACGTACAACTAATATGTCATTTATTAATGGTTATTTGTTTATTGTTAGTACTGTTTGTCCATATAACCTAAAGCAATTGCCATCGAATAATATAATGAATTTGATAATAATAATCATCATAAATATATTATAATAATATATGAATAGTATTTTCCTTATCAACTGCGCGTCTGCGCCTCATAATCAATTAATTCATTTAATTAATTCATAGTTTTATAGTTTAATTAAGTGTTTTGTCTGTATACCTAAGTATTTCTTTATATATAATATATTTATATATAATAATCATAAAGAATATGTGTGACTAGCATCACAAATTGGACCATGCCCAGACTATATATTTTTGGCAACTACGTTATTTATACTTTTTTCTCCTCCTGCTTCTTCCACAGCATCATCTACTTCTTTCATCAATCATTGTGTACTTTCTGTAGTTATAATAGATCTACAGTCTTGCAAATAAGAACGCAAATTCGATTAATAACGACTAAATGCTTAGCAAACTTACGTTAGCTTACGTTACGTGACGATACTCTAAAAAAAACTTAAGAAAACAAGCTTTAAAACTGTTTCCTTTTTGTTTCTTGCCCACTTTGTTCGTATAAGCTTAAGAGTTTTATCTTTCTTTAGTTGGTAGTGTTTTAGAAGTGTATCATATATACGTGAATATATGTATGGCAAAAGGCGGCAAAATGTTGTATGTATAATACTAGAATCTCGCAGAATCGTGTCGTGCGCGGGCGGACGGCGTCGCTCGCAGCGGGAATTCTGATTTGACAGATTCACATATTACACAATTACTTACAACGTATAGTTATCTATTTCTTACTTATCGTATTAGCAGACGTCTGAAAATATAGGTAAATTACAATATTATTACATTTGCACAAACGAGAAGACGAAACGGCCTGTACAATCAAACACTGATTTGTTATTTAATCACAGCCCATTTGGAATTTCTCGAATCGCATTGCGAGCAACGCAACGTGCGCACCACGCACGGCTGATTTCAAAACTTGAATTTGCATTGCAATGGCTTGCTTTTGGTTTAATCTTTACCACTATTCATCTACTTATACCCTTACTCTTATCGTACGCATCAGATATAATCTGATCTGATATCTTATCACCTAAGTTATCATTTCTTCAAATATGTCATATATATAATATATATCTTATTTGTTAGTTTAGTTATTTGTTCTTTAGTATAGTTATATAATATATAATATATAGTAATATAAATTCTTTGAATAGATTTCTATCAGTATTAGCTTACTTTACTTTATTTAAAACGGTTTTGGTTTGTTTGTGTGTATGTCAATTCTTCTTCCAACTTCTTCTTTCTTTCTTCCAACCGTTTTTCCCCGTTTCCCTTCGTCCTCACCTTTTCATTTTCTTTCTTTCATCTTGTTCTTATTCTTACTCCCGGCGCATGTTCTGGTTAGGGTTCAGGTTCAGGTTCATGTTAACCGCGTGAAAGTTGTAAATCTTCGCGAAAGTGACGGTGCGCGTCACGAACGTATACGATACATGGTGGTTATTGATAAAGTTCAAGTTCTTGTTGATGTTCTTATGACCCCCGAAGACTATGCTCCGGCCCCCGTCTGACCCTGGCATACACTCCCGACGCATGTCCGGCTGGGCGATCAGCCAGGGTTAGTACGGTCGATTGGCGTCTTTGGGCCGCTTCAATTGCACCTTCAGCCGCTTCATCCCAATCTGGAAGCCGTTCATCGCTTGGATAGCCGCCTGAGCGCTCGCAGGGTTGTCGAATGAGACAAACCCTGTAACAAACCCAAATACCACATACCGAATGTTAGTCACCATCACCATCCCCAAGGATCCCATAGATTTTTGCAAATATCACTCACCGAAACACTTGCTCTGGTTCGTTGCCCGATCGATGAACACCTTCGAACTGATCACGTTGCCGAACGGCAGAAACATTTGCATCAGCTCGGCGTCCCCGAACTCCTGTGGAAGGTGGTAGATGAAGAGATTGCATCCTTCCGGCCCAGATATGGAACACCCGGCTGTGGGACACAACAGATTTGTAAAGTACCATCTGACACTTGTTACACTCCTGCCTCAATTCTCGCGATCTCTCTTCTAACTTTCGTCTTATTTCTATTCCTAGTATTCAAATATGAGAAATGACAATAAGATGAAAACGAATAACATTGAAACATCAAGAAGATTCAATGAGAAGTTAAAGATATAATAGAAAGAGTGCACTGCACGGGCATACACCTAACATCGAACGAATAATATGCATAATCATAATTTTCCTGACATTGACAATATGACACTTAGAATGAAACACTTAACCAGCCGGAAGTCTAAACTTCCCAAGCTTTGGCTATTGTTCGCTATTTGCAATTCGGAGAGTAAAAGATTGAGAGACTAAGAGAGTGAGAGACTGGAGATACTATCACCGCCGGTGGTGTACTTCTGTGCTTGGATTATTGCCGCAGCAAGCCCAGAAAGGGCGACATATAATTGGGGGCTGTATCCTTACCTTCCCGTTGAGCGGGCGCAACTGCTGACATGGGTTGGGGTATTGCCTGTGGGAACTGTCCGTATACCGCGGGGTAAGCTGCTGACAAATATAAACAAATCACACCCATACTTTCCATCGATGCACACTCGACGAACATGCATTGTCAATAAAGCTTAATATTATAAATGGTAATCTCAAACGAACGAATAAACGCTAGTGACAACCGCCCTTTCACCGCACGTAACGTACCATCAGTGTGTTAGCATAATTATACAATATTTTCAAAATATGTATTCGAAAAACAAGCAAAAATGCATTCATCGTACAAGTTTTTAGCCAGAACTATATACCATTACTTTGTTCAGTAGTAGAATATTATGAATTCGCGCATTCCTGGAAAAAAATTTATTCGGATGAATGCAAAATAAAATGGGGGAATAATAAAGAGTCCATCCAGTAAATATTCACAAAGCGGCGGCGCTGGCGGTGGCGTTCGGCCAAAAAATAAAAACGCCACGACACAGAGAGACAGCACACACGACCGACATGACATACAAAAGGGCTGCAAAACATTAGGTAGTGAATGATATTACCATGCTATGAATCTTTTTTTTTCAGTTGGTAATATAATATAACGCGCACAAGGACAAAACAGATAGCCGCTTTTTATATGTTGCCTGCTGCCTCCTCTGCTTTGCTCTATTCTGCTCGAATGAATACCACTCTATGGTGGGTGCAGTGCGTTTTTCCACCTCATTCGCATCGCGCTGCAATTTGTTGTTCCGAACAGACATAAAAAGATGCGGATGACAATTATATTCATTCGTATGTTATTATATTCCTGAAAATGATGACTTACAGTGGCCCATTCTCATTCATTCGCTTGCAAAGTGCTGACATTAATGTACGCCATAAAAGCAACTGTATAAAAATATAAATGCGGAATTTAGTTGGGTTGAGCACTTGCATGGCATGGCAAATTGCCGGTGAACTTGCATCGCGGATCGAGTACCGGTTATTACGAAATAATTGCCAAT
This sequence comes from Aleochara bilineata, assembly GCA_003054995.1. Taxonomy (NCBI): domain Eukaryota; kingdom Metazoa; phylum Arthropoda; class Insecta; order Coleoptera; family Staphylinidae; genus Aleochara; species Aleochara bilineata. The sequence goes on from NBZA01001554.1 coordinate 17,004, forward strand.
TACGCTCAAAAGGCAATTAGCACTCGAACTTCCCTGATAAAATCCTTTTTTATCATCAAAGAGCCCATCCACTGAGGCAAACTTGGCTCACTCGGCTCTAATCAGTGCCCTTTATCAAAGTTATAATTTTCTTATAAGTTTTTTCGCTGATTTTGTAACATTAGCACTAAATTGCATTCAATGTTGCTTGCTAATAAACTCACGCGACGACAGCAGAGCCTCATAAAGCCCATGCCACGTGGCAGTAGAAGCACCAACTTCAGCCTCGCACTTGGAACTTGTTTTTAATAAAAAGTCATCTACCATCAAGTAAAAATGAGGTAAATTATGTCGCGTTCACGCGGAGAATTATATGCGTAATAAAAATTCTTATTGTGTTCGCATGAAAGTTTTTTCATCGCGTGCTATGCTCGTCATGTCGAAATATCCTCCAAGGATTTCTGTTTTGAGGCCGGAGGGCCTAAGTGCGTCTAATTCCCGGCAGGCAGGAGGCAGCGCACATCCAAGGGTGCGAGATTGCGTATAAAATATTATTTTATTACGTCCTTCGTTGTCTCGGTCTGTAATCTGCGCGGGTGACGCTAATGTGAGCTAGCGCTAACATTGAATACACATTGATAGAGACGTAAAATACATCGAACAAGACACCGAATGGGGATGGCATGAGATTATGCGTCGCCAGAGCCGTGTAATAATCCTAATGACATGCAGAACACGAGCATTACATTTAGGAATGAAACACAACGAGACAACAACAATGGGGGGCGGAGGTTGGTGACTGGCTAAACGATAAAAACACAAATATAAATGTAATATTTGTCA
>NBZA01001554.1:22400-34949 GCA_003054995.1 Aleochara bilineata
CCTATTAGAGGGAAATTATTACATGGATGCGGAGTAAAAATAGGCATCTAATTTTAAGTTGATGTTAGACCCGACAAGGAAATTTAATTATAAACCAGCGAAATTGTAGTAAAATACAGTTTGAGATTGAATGCGGTTACGCGCGTCCTGGCGCGTTAAGCAGACGCCGACGTACAAACGAAGCCTTCGTCGAGGTGCTCGTGTCGCAATCACACGATGGTATATCCAGTAATTGCTTCATTTAGTTTTACCGCAACGGCTCGGCGGTGGCGGCGCCACGGAAACGTGCAAACATGTGCATTAGAGAGTATAGGCTCACTCGGGCCTCCCTTATTCGGTGCGCTTCGACGCGCGTTCCTCCGACGATATTGTTTATATACAGCGAGCAATATTTGCGCACGGATAGAGAGCGTGCCAAAGATGCCGCATGTGTTGACACAATCACACACACGTTTGGGCGCTGCTGCTGCTGCTGAATATCCAGCAGGAGGTCTATAGCTGGCTGCTGTTTGCGAACAACCGCCGCCGCCGCTCTTGGGATTGGATGAACATGTCATCGGCAGGTCGCACGCGTACTCGTTCAACTTGGACCACAATAACACACGGCATTCACCCACCAGCCAGCCAGCCAGCCAAACACTCACTGCTAGAAGAGACCTCAAACACGCCGCGCCGAGAGCCGAGCTGATGAAAGCTTTTGTCGCTTTCACTGCGGGCTCGAAGCAAATATCCATTTTCGAACTGAAAACTTTACTTCGGACCCATTTTCATCACATCACCACCACCATACCACTAGTGCTGAGATATGTAAGCCCAAGTTTTAGAGTGTTATCACAAATGTTGGAAAACATCGTACAAATATCGGAAAGTCCAACGCGTTCGCGACGCGCCAATGGCAATTGTTTGCACACCGCCTGCAAAAAGGATGTTTGTCCTATGCTCTATTCCTCCAGGCTTCCAAGACGTTTCCCCTGAATGTACTCAATGCATACGTGCTTCAAAGAAATCATAAAACTTTCCTACTGATAAATTATTATCGTGCCGAATAGGATGGTGAACTTGATTACATTTCCTTATCTAAAATCAATATTTAAGTAAGTATGTGAGGGCCCAACGTATAACTAACGCCTAACCCCAGCCCAAAGATCCCATTCGAAACAACGAAGATAAAGTGCATTATTTATGCCGTCCGCCGACCGGGAAAAAGTTCATAATTGTATTTATTATACATGTATAAGAAGCGCCACTTTATCATGATATGCCCAGGGCACGGAAAACTTTCACTTGGATTATAAAATATTGCAACTACTTTATCAAGCTGTCAGGTTGCATCCCAAGGTAAGTCAACGTAAACGTAAACGGAAGCAACCGCACAATAAGAAGTGGAAGAAAAGGGAGGCATTCAAAGTTCTCCTGCAGAAGGAGAAAACAGAACAGCAAAAAATTGGGCGCCAGATGAAAATTTGATTTCAGCATTCAGCGCTCCAACCTGCTTTGTTCCCGACTTCTATCTTCATTGCGCACCCCATGGTAGAACGCGCAATGACTGATAACATAATTACGTTCCATTTGCAGGCGGATGATGAGTGGCTGAAGGCAACCAAGCAGGGAAGGCGCGGCAGGTATGAGTACCCATCGGTGGAAAGTCAGCGCAAAAATTGATTCACGTTAGACGTACAGCGTATAGGTATATATCGCAATATATTATCCTGTCGACGCGCACGAATGTCGAACGCCGACCATCCGCACTTCAAGTGATAAACGAGCGCGCGGCAGGCAAACAGCGAAAAGAGCAATAGCAACCGGATGTGGCATGGGGCGCAGCGGAAGTCGAACGGGAAGCAGAAATAATAAGCGAAATGATGAGCTGTTTTCCTTCTGCAGTCCATAATTCAAGGTAAAACTGCGCGACGCTCATCACGTCTCTAAATTGGCGTAGAACGCGTCGCTCTGCTCTTGCTCTATCGATGCAGAATAAAATGACTAAAGGGGACACGTTGTTAAAATGTGATTTATTCCGTTACGTTCCGACCGAGCGGCTCTTGCGCATGTAATTGCCCTCCGAACGAGCAGGCACAATGCCAAACGAGTCAGTTGATGCTATGTTGAGCCTCTATCAAACGAAGAGCAATTTGCTTTGGCAAATTGTAAACAGCACCCAATAATCGTTATAACGGCCAAGTTGCTGCCGTTAAAACTGCCAACGGTTGGCTTTTTACGCGCCCATAAGTCTCGCAACCCTCCGACGCGACACCGACATACGACTCCGCGCGGAGTTGAGTTGCTAATAATTCCAGACGCTTCTTCCGTCCTCCTTCTTGTGCATTTATTTATTTATTTGATGTACAGCAGTACAACTTACAACTGATTATATTACACATGGGAGTGCTTGACGCACACGGCACTTTGTTTTGAATGTTTCACACGTTGTGCTTGTGCTTGCTTGCTGATTGTACCACACATAGCAACCGCTGAACACAACTCGTGGGCGTCAATTAAATATGAAATGTCACTCTCAACAAGCACGCGCGTTGTCAGTACGGATACCTCGCGCTTCCCGAGCGCCTAATGCATTTAAGAGGAAAATTATGTCAGTTAAGGGAAACAAGGGAACTGCTAACTAGGACTAAAAGCACTCGGCGTTGAAGTTTATAAATGGCTTATGCTCGCCGCCCCAGAGAGATCTGGGATGGTCGGGGGCTGTTATGTTTATGCTTTTTCTTTGGAGGCCCCCGACGATACAATCATATTAATCACCCCCTCGTAAAAATTCCATTCGCGTGGGAGAGATTTGAGCGAGAAATCCCGTTGATGCGGCAATTTTGCTTTATGCTTTATTGAGTGACGGCAAAAAACCAAGATATGCAAAACTTTCAACTAAAAGTCTTCAAGATGAAGACTTTTGCACACTACAGCAAAATACGGTTCCGCTCTGCCTTGTGCTCAGAGCGGATCCGAAGCCGAGTTCGTTCGGGCGTCAGAGACACTCACCAAAGTGGGAAGTTAGTTCCTTGGCGTATGCCAATGACATCGTTTAATTACCAAAAGTAGAGTAAACGCCGGGGGAGCCGAGCTGGGCGCTCATCGCCGGAGCTCCGAAAGATATTGGATAAAAGTTAAATTGGATATAAAGTTGAGAATATTAAGCGTCGCCCCGGTCCATCAAATGCATGCTCGCACCTCGCCATGCAATATTAATGAACGCCCAAGGAGCAAGCGAGCAAGAGGTGCTCTTTAAAACTCCACGCACTGTGTCGATCACAACGCGATGAGACGCCACGCCACGTCAGGACTGTGCCAATGCATACGCCAGTTACAAACCACCCTGGCTTGTTATTCTATGTAAATGATTCGACCTGCAGGGTTGCAAATGAGGCAATACCGGTAGAGCGCACGGTGGCGTTCTATGCAGATGATGTGTACTCAGTCATTAGAGGCACTTGAGCGTTATGTTTGCCTTGAGGCCCTCCGGCGACCACCTTCCAAAGAGACGCAATCCACTCCATGACTCCGCTTTGCCACTTTGCACCATGGAGTGAAGTGAAGAATCAAGTTAAAGTCATCAATGCATAGAAAGAACTATCCCAAGATTTGAATATTTGCAAAAAATACCAGCAACTCGACAAGATCATATTTCGAAATGCATAGCATTAATTGAATTTAAAAGGATGTTTTACCCTTCCACTTACACAATTCCGACAAAATAACACCCCCCTCATCTCTCTCTATTGCACAAAGTAGTAAATCCACCCCTATTTCCTTTCTAGAAATAGGAATTAAATTAATTTCATAATATTTGATATTTTTTCCAAAGGAAGAGTCAAAGAAGGAAGGGAGCGATTTTACAGCAACAAGGTATGCCGGGAAAAAGATTCATAAGCTGTCACTTGCACTTGGCTTCATTATTTAAAACGCCTTTAGCACCCATCATTTCCGCAACGACGCCGTATTTGAACATTTTTATTAAAAAAACAAGCGCAATCTCCTTGAACGTCCGCGAGGACGGCGGTTTGACGGTATTTCTCATCTGCCAGTTCCACAAAGCCTCCACAAAGGTTTAAAGGTGCCAGGCCTATCCAAGTACCGCGTTGGCATAATTCAGCATCTGAACGCATTTATTTTCATACGCGCACGTGTTTACCTGATTACTGCGACCGGAGGAAGGTGGAAGGCGACTCTTTGTGTGCACCAAGAACGCTCCCGAGGCGGCGGATGCTGCGACTGCTTATAAAGAGATTCGTAATTAAGGCTAACAGCTAAGGTAAATTAATAAGGAGGAAAAACACGGACGATGTTGTAATTAGCTGTTCGGCAGCTGTACCAGAAGCAGTAGCAGTGGCGCAATGAACTGCCCTAAGCAAACATCTCTAATGCCTCATCACAGAGTTGTAAATACGGCGAATACACGTCGCGTCTGTTGATATTAACCGGCGGCGGAGAGATGTTGTAATACTATATACTATATACCTTGGCTGTATGTCTGACAAAACTAAATCGATTCAGCAAAACCCCATTTCATTTGGTTTCATTATAATTAATCCAACTGCACATCGTTTATGTACATATGTAGATGTCGCCAACATGAGTACCCCTTTTAGTTGGCAGAACATATTATAGCTTTGTACAGTATGCACCCTGCTCACCGTTTGATCGTTTGTTCATTTCGCATGTGTTTATTTTGCTTTCTAGCTAAAAGCTTATTGTTTAGGTGCGTCGTTCTGTTGTGTTTGGCAGTAATTAATTTTCTTTCGCATTGACTTCACATGTCTTGAAATAACTTAACTCGACTTACCGGCATAGTTTGGCTCCCGTGCAAGCTGTTGATGGCTGCTTGCGCTTCCTGGTGCGAGCTGAACTTAACGAACGCACAACCTGCAACGAGAAAGAAACACGCCGTTTTCATTACATTTTCTTTAATTCTTAATTGCTTTCTTAGAGCGTATGAAAGAAGAAGCAAGTACTGGAATGCAGAACGAAGCAGGGAATAAATGAAGACTTAATAGAATACAAACCTCCTACTGAAATGAAAAATGTCCGAATGGAAATCGCACAATTCCATGATTTATAATTCAATTGGCGAAGGCGTCGCGGCACCGTTTACGTGGCAGCCATTGTAAGTGACACGGTGAATAAGTAGAAAATGAGTGCTTAAGAAGCAGGAAGTGACGCCTCGGCTCCAAGAATATCAATATTCTGCAAATGCCGTCGTGTCCTGTGGAGCTGACGGACTTGAAATGCTATTCTTCAAATGGGCGCCAGCCAGAACCATAAGTATGCATTTTTCGTTCGTTGATTCGTTCATGCCCCACACAAATTTCAAATTAAAACCGCACTATTGACTTAGAACTTTACGTAAGTATTCATCCAATCTCTAATTTAATCACAATTTCTAGTACACCCGCCAGCGAGTGTGAATAGGCACTTGAAATAATATTATAAACAGGGCGTCAACATGCACGTGCATGTGAGCGAGTAAATAATTTATTAAGTCATTAACTATGCATACATTGTGTATGTCAACATGGTACTCGTCCTTGCTGTAGTAATAATCATCCTGGTAATGATCATCATCGCAATAGTAGTGTGGTAATGCCACGTTGAACGAGTAGAAAATGCGCACGCGTAATAATTTATTGACAGCGCGCTTCAGCCACTCTAATGAAATGCTTACTAAGTGAGTTTTTCGTATCTTTGTCAAGAATAAAAAAAAGAAAAAAAAAGTAGGAAGTCGTGTTGTATCTTGGGAAGGAGTGGGTGCTGTATAGATATTTGATGTTTGCGCCTAACAGCAATGTACGTGAATGATAGACAGGTGGGTGAATTTTTCATGATAACGAGCGAAGGAACATATTGAAGGACTGACAACGTTCAATATCTTTATGCATATTGCGAGGTAAGCTAGGGCAGGGCAGACATCAAATTCCGAATATAAGTATGAAGCCATACACTTTACAAGTACTTGTATGCTATTAATAAAATCCATGTCCTGTCCAAAAAGCGCCGACGAAAGAGACCGCCATTCGTTTCTGTTCGTGGCTGATTTGACAGGGTACCAATAAAATCACAAGCGCGAAGAGCCAAAAGAAAATTAGACATTCAATAGATGTAAATTTCCTAGTTAGTTGCTGACAGGATAAGGGATAAAAGTAGGCAATCGAATCGGCACCTAACATAACCCACCAGAGAACCAGACTAGGATACGATACAGGATGGGGTATAGCTCAGCTGAACTTGCTAGATCGTTACGTAAATACAATTTAAATGCAAATTATCTGAACGGATGAGGGATGAAGTGTGGATACGCGTGTGCGTTTATGAACGTTACACCACGTAGTGGATGTTCTTCCGGCGAAGAGAAAAAATATCCAACTGGTTGGAGAGTTGCACTCATTTAGCAATGTCCTGCCTCGGGCAAAATCAAATAATAGCGGTGGAAATTTCGCGCTGGCTAACGCTCGAAATCCATTTTTAATTAGAGCCCGCTGCTCGCCGCTCATCATCATGGGCAATAATCATCAAACGAGTGCACGAACGGGCACTTGCATCGATTTATGAATTTGACGATGGATTAACGAGGCACCAGTTGCACCTGGATTTGCATTTATTCGACGTCGACAGGACACGCGCGCGCTCGCTCCGACGATGAGGACCTTGTATAGAGTGCGCTGTGCACTGAGTATTTTCCCCGCTCAAACAAGTAAACTACTATTAGCGAGTTGGAAACAGGTATTAAATTACGTTTTAATTAACGAAATCCAGTGCGCGCCGCCCGCTTCTAACCGAAAAATCTATCAGAACTTTGTTGTTGTAAATTCTGCACCAGTCAGAAAGCCAACCGGGGCAGGGCAGGACAGGCCAGACTGGAGTGTCGAATAATGAAGTGGGTTTTATTATGAACCAAACCAAACCTGACTGAAACGAACTGAACCAAACTGTAGTGAAATATTTTATATTTGTTATTTGGAAATTTAATAAATATTGTTGTGAAACATCAACATCATTGATTGCAGCGTAATAAAAGCACATTTTAATTAAACTGAAATAATTCGACGAAATTGTGGATTTAATATATCTATACAAATTCGTGGTTGGAGAACTTATGAGTGCAAGAAGAGATATGATAGAAGATATGAGAAACCTGAATAACATACTCGACAACTTTATACCACGCTTGATAATCATAAATTTCGTAAGGTTACCCCGGCAAAGCACGGTCCACGTTCGTTGGTTCACGTCGAAATACTGAATTCCCGCGGATAGGGGTCGACGGATGCTGCTCCCGCTCCGGTGCGTTTGTTCGCTAAGCGAGCCGAACGATTTTCGGCGCGGCGCGGTAATTAGGATTTCCGAACCAAAGTGTGAGGGGTCTTCTCGCCGGTTACACGCTTCGACCTTGTTACGATGGTATTCACGCGTGCATTGCTGGAGCCACAGTTTGGCTTCAGCTCCAGCCTCGGTTCCAGCTCCAGCTCAGGCAGATGAGCGTTTAGCTCGAGGCGGTACACACTGGTGCTCTCGAACGTAGAGGAGAACAGAACAGAGCAGAGGAGAGAACCCGAGGCTAGGCAGTTGTTAGCATGTAGTCGAAAATGCAAATTAGGGTGTTTTGCGGGGCACACGCACACGTGCAACACCCTCCGGGTTGGTACTCAGTGCTCAGCGCCGATGCTGTTGTGGCGGGGATGATTGCCTGATAAGTCTCGGCTCCGAGGAAATAATTAAAAACAATCCACTCGCCGATGAGGAGGGCGCTCTCTTTGTGGATGAAGGCACTGATGTTTTAAAACTATGTTTCCACTTCATTTTCCGCCGCAATTAAATATTCCATGAATTCGTTTGCACATATTAAAGCTGAACGCGCGCTTCTCAACATTTTAGACTTCAGATTGAGAAGGAACTTTAACTCCGAAAGACAGTTTCATAATGTACAGAAAATGTGCAATGATTTTTTCATTCATAAGCTTGAAATAAATCAGTTTTTATTAAGATATGAATACCTCTGGTGGTTCTCCGGAAAACTGATATCATAACGCGCAACTAAGAGTTTTAATAAAAGTTTAATTAGAAATTTCGCTCGTAACTTAAAATTAACTTTAATCGTCCGTGGTGCTGCTGCACTTTGTGTAGCACTAACCCACATCGGCGCTTTTTGCCTTCTTCACTATCCACTTCTCAGCGACTAGAGAGCGCCGCGAGGAGAAAACCAATTTATTACCGCGATTATTTTTATTATTTAACGGCCGGTAATGCAGTTTTAATTGCGACCGTAATTCTGCATACAACGCGCAATTTATGTGGTCGCGTGTTGGCTGAATCGAACCAGTCTACTTGTTTCCGGTACCAAGCAGCCTCGTTAAGAAGAAATAATCTTAAAGGCCAAGATCAAACCTGCTAAATTATTCATACAAATTCGCTATCTAGCAAAAATTTTGGCACGGGGTAAACGTTTGCAATTTTTTGAAACGACGTCGATGCTTTTTGTTTCAATTCCAACGGTTCTGTTCAACTGTTTTTGCTCGGCGGCTTTACGTCGACCGAGACCAAGACCGAAAGACGAGGAAATGCAACAGGATTTCGCTTCACGCTCGGCGAAGCTTTTAAAGGCTCGTATGAAAGGAAAACAGGCTCGTCAGAGTCGTAGAGAAACATAGAGCAAAACTGCTAAAAGAACTCAACTCAACTCTTCTGGGCGCATCGCACAATGGGCGAAAAAGCAAGAAAAGAACAAAGTTAAAAGGAAAATTGCTCTGTGTGTTTCGGGACTCGATTTGTAAATAAGTAAGTAGGAAAGGTTGACGCATTTACAGGCTCTGTCAGTTGAAGAGGAGAGTTCGTGGTCGGGCATCCGCGTGACACGTATCCACGAAGGCGCATCGGGCTCCAGAGAGGGCCCTGTAAGAAACTACCACTGACACTCTAGTGCACTGCCAGCCAGGGAAAGTTCTTTCTTTCTTTCCTTCTTTGTTGCTTTGTTACAGTTAGTTGTCGTTTTCGGAACTTTTAAATTTCAGACAGTTTAATGTCCCGCGTGTATTCGCCCCCGCATTGATCCACAATACGTCCTAATACCCATTACGCATGCTGTCAGGTGACAGGCGCCGTCGTACTACCACCCGAAAAGCAAGACATTGAACACCAAAGTGCCAAAGAAGACAAATGTAAGTAAATAGTAGTAGCCAGCACACACCACATGCCAACAAACAAACAACACAAAAAAGGAGAACAACGTGCAACCACAAAGCCATGCGTGAAGTAGTATGGAGTGGTATGGAGTTGAGTGTGAGTGTGCTTTACCTTTACTTGCTCCGTCGGGTCCTCGTAGAATCGTGCACTCCTCTATTGTTCCGAATGGCGCAAACAGTTGTCTGACATCCTCTTCGGTTTGTTGTTTGCTTAGCATACCCACGAACAGCTTACGATCTGCGGAAAGGAAAATGAAAACAATCATGATTAGTGTCGCCCCGGACTCGCATATGCGGTTGTTCTGTATCTGCGTGGTGTCAGTGCTGTGTGCACGGTGGTACAGTACAAATGCAACCTTAGATCATATCTCTAGATAGATACGAACGAACGTTCTTTAAATATATAAATATGTATATAACATAACATTTACACATTAATATAGTAGTATTATCGTTGGGAGTAACTAAAAAATAAGGTGGCTGAGTGCATTGAACTTGATTGTAACCGGTATTTTTGGGAAAATCATGCTTATTCTGGTCCAATTCGCGGTATTAAGTCCTTAAAATGAGGTACCCTTTGGTACATCTGCGCCTAGATGTTGCTAAGTCTATGGTATTCGCGAGGGGTTGCAGCTATTTCCTGTTATACTTACCAGGTGTCATGTGCAGAGATTAGAAATAAATAGTAACCGGAAATGACAATAAGAAAAACCAGCAGTGAACACATGCGAACGCTGACAACATAGAGGTGACACCTTCTTACATCACATGTGCATCGCCGTTTCTGAGGATTTCTTCTATTAGACGCGTGTTTAACGACATCATAAAGTGTACGAGTATATGTATTATATAAAATGAGAGATAGAATATAGAGATAGAGAGTAAACAATGAAAACGCACTAGACATTTATAAAAGGTACACAACGTCTATAGACATAATAAACATCGAACGAACGAGCTCTGACCACCAACCACATTCGGCCCACTCACTGGCATTGCAATCGCATCGGCACAGTTAAGAAAACAACGCACTACAACAATTGCTCTAATACGCACGCACGACACTGTCACATCGGCCATCAACAACAAGGAGGCGAGCGAAGAGGAGCCCGGCACCCAGAAACCCCAACAATTCGAGTGGTAGTGAGATAAAAGTCGTCGGGTGCTTGGGCTCCGTCCTCGCTGGCCGCGCAATTGCTTGCTCTTTATCGGCTCTGGCTTAGAGAGTCTTTCGGCATATCAACAAAGGAACAGCGGCGAACAAGGTCTTACTTGACCGGATCTCCGGGCTGAGTAGTGAGCTGGGGGAAGAAGAAGAGTTGTTGGTTGGTGATGCGTTATGCCTGCGCCCCTACATCCAGGCGACGCCACCGGAGCCGCCGGCCGCCATCGCGAGCTCTGCCTCAAATTCGGCAACAGCACTCGGGCGGCGGGGCCCGCTCTCCGTCCTAACCTGCGATGCATATAAATAAATGCGATCAAGACAACTCAGTCACTCGCTAATGATATCACAGATATCCCACCCCGGCTTATATCGTCTTACTTTTTCTCTCTAATTTTTGTGACAGGGGCTTTGCTAAAGATTTGCATACACATTACTACCGGCGACGCACTGTAGAAATGTCAGCGTTTTATTAGCCAGTCGAAGACATTTCTGCAATTTGGCTCGATTTCGCCCACACGCAATGTTCATTCCTTACTTTGAAAAACGCAGTCAGCAGCAAACCAGCCACCCAACCGGCTGTCCTGTCAATCCGTTGACGACTTAGAAGGTTATTACCAGCGAGCAAAGAATGGGGAACGAGTCGCGAGCTTCAGATAGAAAAGCAAGCACAGTCGTTTCAAGTTATACAGTCTGTAAAGCGGCTGATAAGGTGCGGGGTGCTAGATGCTTGTTGGAGCCATTTTTTGCGCGACCGACAAGGATAGAAATCTATCCCCGAGTCCATAAATTCAACACCGCGGCGCGCACAAGACAAAGAAAGACATCAGCCCGCTGCTTCCAGCGTCAGCTTCAGTTTCGAAACGTAGGCAAACTTTAAGTAAATGTAGCAATTTTGAGCAAGCAATGAACCGAAAACCGGGACTCTCTTCGATCAGTGAGTAGTGTTAACACGCAATATCATTTGATAGATTTATAAAAGAAAGCCTTTATACGTTTGTTGCCCACAAAGCAAAATTAATTACGCCAACGCAATATAAAATCAAGATGCAAACCGAAAATATGATGTTTATCTAACCCTTTCTGCGAGGGTTCAGTGTGGATCTCTTGCACAGTGCGTGATTGTTTACTGAGTAAATAAAACCGTACTATTAACTTCTTCTGCGTCTTCACAAATTTCCATCTGGTATGAGAGGAGAATATTATGCATATTATGTATAAACAATGAATAATTCAGTACAGATGAAAGGAGGCGGAGCCGCCGTAAGATTCTATTCATATCGCGCATGGATGCGAGAGAGCAAATTTGTTTGTGAGAGCAGAAAAATCAAAAAACGAATGAAAGGTGGAGAAGAAGATGAGAACATTGCCTGCTGCTTGCTTGCTTCGGTATCGTATCGTAATATGAAAAGAGCTTTTAGATTGAGAGAGGGTTGTAAAACTCACCTCCGCGGTTTTCACTGTCCGCTGGTTTCACTTGGATGGGGCGGTTCATCTGCAACAAATGATAGAGTACCCTTATTAGCATAAATCCAAATACGAATTTAATATTTTATTGTTCGTGAGTCGAGACCAAATTGAGTTATACGCATGAGTTAAGGTTTTTATTGGTGTATAAAAGCGCACTGGCCACCCATTAGCTAGTACGTACGCTGCTAGTACGTAACTGCATTAAAACATCATAATTCATTGGTGATTATCATTTTAGTTGATTGCGCGCGCCATGACTACTCTGGATGGATAGATAATGGTGACAAAACCGCGACGTGAGCGGCGCGGCGCCACTTGTACCCCAATCCAATCCAGTTATCAGGCAGCTGCTGCACAAAACTGCTCTTCAACAAGTTTATATCAAATTATAATCACTAATTGAATTGGTCTCACATGGGTAATAAAATCACTACATTCACAGCGCACTAATGCATAATGCTATAGATATAAGAGAGTAAGGGTAGCGTTTGGTCAATTTAGCAAGTATCATATTATATTATATGAGAACTTTACTCACAACAATCGGCAAGTCGAAAGGGATCGACCTGACCGCCTCAAGTACTTGAACCATATGGAAACAAGTGTCTATCTGTCTATTTAGATGAATGGATGGATAAGTCAATATGAAGATATGTTGTAACTATTAGTCCCAAATCACTTTCCCAGTACGCAAACCCGAACTTTTTGAAGCACTTTGATAACCGGTGCAAAGTT